>PVJS01024801.1:0-28380 GCA_004027185.1 Glis glis
TTTTTTTTTTTTTTTGCGGTACTGGGGATTGAACCCAGGGGAATTCTACCTCTAAGCTATACCCCCATACCCTATTTTTTTATTATTTATTTTGAGACAAGGTCTCACTAAGTTGTGGAGGCCTCACTAAGTAGCTGAGGCTGGCCGCGAACCCGGATCCTCCTGTCTCAGCCTCCCAAGTACTGGGATTACAAGCGTGCGCCACCACACCCGGCCAGAATCCCAGTTTTAAATTGTTATTTTAAACATTGTTGGCAATCAATGCTTATTTAATCTTAAGTGATAGGATTAGCTGATGACTTCAGTTAGTGCTTTTTTTTCCCCCCACACTGCTTCCTCTGGATTCTTTCTTTCTTTGTTTTTTCCTTGCCAGAGTCCTCTTAGGGCCAGGGGTGTAACTCAGGTAGAGCACTTGCCTAATATGCCCAAGGGTCTGGGTTCAATCCCCAGTAACACACACACACACACACACACACACACACACACACACACCTCAGCAAACTTTGTTATTTACTTGGGGAAGGAAAGATTATCAGACGCGGACTCAGGATTGGAGGTTGTGTATGCATGCATATGTCACTCAAACTTGTTTTATAATTGACTGCAATAAATGTTTTAGTGTCAGTGCAGTAAACAATTTGACTTATAATAGGTTAATCCAGAATCTCCTTGTTAGATTTGCTCTGGGTGTTAGTTCAAAAACAAGGAGCACTGATATCCGAAGGGAAGACCTAATAGGAATTGCTGGCCAAGGTTTACAAATCTCATGATGATGTGCTTGTCTTTGATGGAAACCTATTGCTCAGACCAGCCTAAAATGCATGCACAGCTGGTTGCCACACCTTCCCCCACATCTCTCCTTAAGATCTGCAAAAGAGGAGTGGAGACCCTCCCAGCCAAGGCCTGGGTTTAACCCTCAAATCTCACACAGACGCCTGCAGAAAATACCCTCTCTGTCTTGGCTGTAAACCTTGAATCCTTTATCTATGATACCCTGACAGGCCACAAGGTGGAAACACAATGCTGGGGAAAGGAGATGCACTTATTTTTGTGAACTGGGATTGATGCCAAAATTTCCTTCAATGACATTTCCCTTATTGAGTATGAGACACAATTCTTTGTTGAATGTAGGAAAAGAAGATCATCTCATGACTGCCCGAGCTGCTAAGCTTTGGAGAGGAACCTTTATAAGCCCTTTTGACAGTAGGGAGGGAAAAATACTTTGAGAGTATATAGAGAAAAAGAAACAGCGTGTCTATGTATACATATGTATACATGGCTAACTCTTGCTTCTTTTTATCTCTTTCTTGTTCTATATATGCTAAACCATCTCTCTCTCTCTTTTTTCCTTCCTTCCTTCCTTCCTTCCTTCCTTCCTTCCTTCCTTCCTTCCTAAACACCTGCCCAACTTCTCATCTTTGTAATCTTTGTCTCTTCCAATTTTGTGACCATATATGGACCAGAAAAACAATTATAAAAAGTGATTTGTAAGACGGATGTAGTGGCACACGCTTGTAATACCAGTACTTGAGAGGCTGAGACCGGAGGATCCGGGTTCACAGCCAGCCTCAGCTACTTAGTGAAGCCCTCTGCAACTTAGTGAGACCCTGTTTCGAAATAAAGAATAAAAAATCGGGCTGAGGGTGTAGCTCAGAAGTAGAATGCCCTGGGGTTCAATCCCCAGTACTGCAAAAATAAATAAATAATAGTAATAATAATAATGAGTGATTTGTGGTTTGTTTGTTTGTTTGTTTGTTTGGGCACTAGAGGTTGAACCCAGAGGCATTCTACCTCTGGGATACACCCCAGCCCTATTATATTTCTTATTTTGAAACAAGGTCTCATTAAGTTCCTGAGGCTGGCCTTGAACCTGAGATCCTCCCTGTCTTTACCTCTCAAGTTCTGGGATTACAGACATGTGTCAACAGACCCAGTTTAATTTGTTTTACTCAATGCAAATGTGTGGTAGTGCACTCCTATAATCCCAGCACTTGAGAAGTTAGACAGTAGGATCACAGGTTTGAAATCAACCTGGGTAACTTAGCAAGACCCTGTTTCAAAATTAAAAATAAAATAAACTAGGGGTGTAGCTCAATGGTAGAATGTCCCTGGGTTCAATCCCCAGTGATACACACACACACACACACACACACACACACACACACACAGTAGTATTATCCCTGTTTTCCTTGCAGTAGTCAGTGAGTATGAACTTTTATCATCACTTCACTGTAGAAAACAAAACAAGCAAGCAAGCAAACAAACAAAACTAAGTCCCTGCCCAAATTAGCGAAATTATTTTAAGGCTTCTCATTGAATCATAATATGCCTATGGAAAAACACACCCATGGTAAGTGTACCACACAAATGAATTTTCACAAATGAGACACAGCCCTATAACAAGATCTCAGATCAAAAAAGAAACATCGCTGACACCCCAGGAGGCCCCTCTGGCCCATCCAGCCTCTTGCTTCTTCTCACCCAAGGGTATCTATCGCCCAGACTGCTAATGTCACAGGTTAATTCCATCTATTTTTGTGCTTATCAGAAATGGGATGACATGTCCTAGTTCTGGTTCCCCCAGGAGCTGACCCCAGACAAGGACTTTTTTTCAGGTCATTGATTGGGAGGCACAGGGAACACTGGGTGGGCACCAGGACCTGAGTCAGGACACAGGAGGCAGCAGACAAGGGGGGGGGGGTGTTAGGAAGGAAACTTCCACCGGGGGCTGGAGCTTATGCCTGTAGGAAAGTTCTGGAAAACAATGCCAAGTCCACCCCTTGGAACAGTCCTGCTCCAGGGGGAAGGAGCTGGGCTAGTTGCATACCCAAGCACGAATTGTCCCACTAATGTCCTTTCCTTCTCCAGTATCCACCCCAGATCCTGCACTGCGTTCAGATGTCATGTCTCTTCAGTCCCTGTTCATGGGGGTGGTTCTTCAGTTTATTTTTTCATGACCTGGTATACTTTTGAAGAGTACTGCTCAGTTATTTTATAGAATACCCTATTCTACAAAATCCTGGTTTGTCTGCCTTGCTCTCTGTGTTAAGAAAGGAAGGCAAAGAGAGGATGTGTTGGTTAAGTTCACACAGCACATAAGTAACAGAGGAAGGACTCAAATCCAAGTCATCTATATAGAGAGAGCTGGTTTTTAAGCACAAAACCCTGGTGAATTATTAAAATATTTAACTGAATTATTTTACATTATAAAGTGGAAGTAGTTGCTTTTATCTGCAAATGGTTTTTATGGATTGTAGATGTATATTTCAAAATTAAATTAATAATAACATGTTTAAAGCCTCGCATGGTGGCACATGTTTGTAATCCCAGTACTTAGGAGGCTGAGACAGGAGGATCCAGGTTCGTGGTCAGCCTCAGCTACTTAGTGAGGCCCTCCACAACTTAGTGAGACCCTGTTTCAAAATAAGAATAAACTAGGGTTGTGAGTGTAGCTCAGAGGTAGAATGTCCCTGGGTTCAATCCCCAGTACCACAAAAATAAAATAAAATAAAATAAAATAAAATAAAATAAAATAAAATAAATAAAATAAAATAAAATAAAATAAAACATGTTTGGTTTTTAAGTTGAGAGATAAATGTTGAAAACATAAATAGTAGCTGGGCACTACTTATGGACAATAAGAACATGAGAAGATGCTCATTATTAGTAACCATTAGGGAAGTGCAAATTGAAATCACAATGGGATACCCAACGAGATAGCCATTATTTAAAAAATTAAACAGGAGCAGCACCATCTTGGTCAGACTGTGCCAGCAGCTACCCAGCATTGTGTCTTCTGCAGGCCACCAACAAAGAAACCAGGGACCTTTTGTAAAACCAGCAACTGCGGAGCATCACCAACAAAAGCAAGCAGCAGTTCGCTCCACACTTCGCAGAGTCCCCAGTACCCAGAGGCCTGACCAGAACCTGTGGCAGCAGCTGAGCCCACCCCCTCCCCCAGAGATTAAGAGCAGCGCTCAACGAGACCATAAGTCAATGGAGCTGCCCCAGGGGGAGACCACCCAGTGCGGCCACAGAGACTCGCAGATCTGAGACTGTGAGGATTGCCCCAGTGGAGGTGGAAGTGGGGTCTGCTGTGGGATGCAGTAGATGCGTGGATAAGCAGACAGTCCCTGGCGACATTTGGGTGGGACAGACTTGCAACCCATGGGACTCAGCGTCCTTCTAGAGTCCCCGGGGATCACCACAGGACATACAGTTGTGGTACCTGGGGAAAAATTGGGCCAACCCAGCCCTCTCTGTGGAAAACATGGAGTTCCATGTTTGCACAGAATCGGGTCAAGCTGACATCCACCGCTTCTGTAGGCAAAGAGAGACACAAGCCCGGAGCCCCCTGCTGGTGACACCTGCCATAAGTGTAGACGGAGAGAGACATAGGGGCAGCCCAAGTGAAGAACGCAGAGACCCACACTTGCAGTGAGAGGGGGCAATAGCGGTACTGGTCGCCTGCACAGGTAGTGAGAGGCACCAGGCAAGGGTCCCAATCACTGAAGGAGACCAAGAATTGGGCCTGCAGTTACACCGAGTGTATTGGTCAGATCAACAGAACTCACAGAATGAAGAAAGGAAGGGAGGGGAAAAAAAGGATTTATTAGATTAGCTCACAATGTAGTCCTGAATTTTGACCGCACGTGAAAAGTCAGAGGAATAAGCAGCTGGCCGGGCGGTCTAAGAGCCGGAGCCCCAGGATTGAAGCAACCACCAATTCAGTCCAGTCCAAGATGTGAAGATAAGGAAGCTCTTCGGAGAAACGATGGTGAAGTTTCAGTTCAAAGAGTTGGAGGCCGATGATCTCAGACGAGAAGTTCTCCAAGGAAAAGATGAGCAGAAGATCAAGAAGTTCTCCAAGGAAACGGCGAAGTTGGAGACTGACGATCTCAAACGAGAGCAGATGCGTTTTCCTCAGGAAGAGTCGCAGCTCAGCTCTATGCGGCTTTCTCCTTTTTATCTAAGTCCTGCACCTATCAGAACCCTGCTACCCACATTTAGGGCAGGACTTCCGGTTCAATCTGCTGTTATACAACCAAAGTCACATGATCTTAAGAGGGTCAAGTTGACAAACCAGACCAACTATCACACCGAGCAAATGAGAATAACCATTCAGTAACGGCTATTCACCTTTAAGGCTCACCTAGTAGCAAATATTCCCCTCCAGAATAAGATACTATAAAGGGAGAGAGATTAGACATAGGAAACCTAGAGTGGGAGAGAGAGAGCTACCAAAAGCAGCAAAGGTATAAACATAAGAAACCTGAAATCATGAAAAGGAAGAATAGCAAAGAAATAATGAGCTCCCACAACCCCACAACAACAGAACCTGCCAACACAGAAGTGCAAAGATTACCAGAAGGACAATTCAGAACTTTAATGATACAAGATTTCTGAAAAGAATTCAGAGAGAGCCTGAAAGAAATGAAGGATCCAATAAAGACTCTGACACCCTGAACAGGAATCAAAAAGAGGCTCTGAAGGAAGTGAAGGATGCAATAATTGAAATGAAGGCATCAATACAAACCATCAACAACCATCATCAATACAAACCATCAACAATTAATTACCAACAATAGACTAGACCACATGGAAAACAGAATCTCACTCTTAGTAGATGACCTCTCCTAAAATGAATGCATAGTATGTAATTTAGAAAAAACAATTCGACGACATGAATTGAACATTGAAGAGATCTTGGCCAATATTAAAAGAGCAAACCTAAGAATAATAGGCATAGAAGAGGGAATAGAAGCTGAAACCAAAGGAATCAATAATCTATTCAGAGAAGTAATATTAGAAAAAAACCTTACCTAATAGAACCTTACCTAATATAGAACCCCTAATAGACAAGATCAGAGAAGAAGTTCACCATGCCACATAATAATCAAACTGACTAACGTAGAGGCCAAGGAGAGAATCTTAAAGGCAGCGAGAGTAAAAGACCAAGTAACATTCAAGGGCAAACCAATAAGAATCACTCCCTACCTTCCAAACCAAATTGTGAAAGTTAGGAGGGCCTGGAGCAACATATTCCAAACTCTGGAAGAAAACAACTTCCAGCCAAGATTTATCTACCCAGAAAAGCTATCATCAAATTTGAGGGGGAAATAAAATCCTTCCATGACAAACAGAAGCTGAAAGACTTTATGTCTTCCAAACCAGCACTAAAGATAATATTCAAAGAGATTAATAACAAAGAAGAAATAATAAAGAAATGCCAGAACCAGAAAAACAGTGATTTCTATCAAACAAACAACTAGGCAAAGAACAAACACTACCTCAAACAGAAATTAAAACTCAAAATTTTAGGAATTAGAACTCATCTCTCAATAATCACACTGAATATAAATGGATTCAACTTCCCAATCAAAAGACATAAGGTGGCAAAATGGATTAAAAATCACAATCCATCTATATGCTGCCTGCAAGAAACACACCTTACAATTAAAGATACACACAAACTAAAGGTGAAGGGATGGAGCAAGATAATCCATACAAACGGAACTCGAAAACAAGCAGAAGTAGCAACTATGATATCAGACAAATTAGACTTCAAACCTAAACTTATCAGAAGAGACAAAGAAGGTCATTTCCTACTGGTAAAAGGAACAATCCAGCAAGAGGATATAACAATAGTCAACATTTATGTCCCAAACACAGGTGCAACCACTTTCATAAAAGAAACTCTTCGTTACATTAAATCACACATAGATCCCAATACAATAATATTGAGAAACTTCAACACACCTCTCACACCACTAGATCGATCTTCAAGACAAAAGGCCAGTAAAGATGCCTCAGATCTAAGGAACACCATAAACCAAATGGACCAACTAGACACATACAGAATATTCCACCCAACTATAGCTGAATTCACATTTTTTCAGATGCTCATGAAACCTTCTCTAAAATAGACAATATCCTAGGCCACAAAGTGAGTACTAGCAAGTTCAAAAAATGTGGCATAATCCCCTGCGTCTTTTCAGACCATAATGGAATGAAACTAGAAATAAACACGTGGAAACTGAACACCACACTGATGAATGAGGAATGGGTCAGAGAAGAAATAAGAGGAGAAATTAAGAAAGTCCTAGAAACAAATGAAAACAGAGAAACAACATATCAAAATCTCTGGGACACCCTGAAGGCAGTATTAAGAGGAAAATTCATAGCACTGATTGCCCACATAAGAACAGAAAATCACCAAATAAATAACCTAATGACACACATCAAAGCCCTTGAAAAACAGGAACAGTCTAACCCCAAAGCCAGTAGAAGACAGGGAATTATTAAAATCAGAGCAGAAATCATTGAAGTAGAGAATAAAAACAATACAAAAAATCAACAAATCCAAAAGCTGTTCCTTGAAAAAATAAACAAGATAGATAAACCACCAGCCAACCTAACCAAAAGAAAGAGAGAATCAACCCAAATTACTAAAATAAGAGATGAAAAAGGTGACATTCCCACTGACAGCATGAAAATCCAGAGGATAATCAGAAACTACTTTGAAAAACTATACTCCAACAAAATGGAGAACCTAGAAGAAATTGACTCATTTCTAGACATGTACAACCTAAGTTGAATCAAGAAGATATAGAAAATTTAAATTGAACAATAGCAATCAAAGAGACTGAAGCAGCAATAAAGAGCCTACCATCAAAGAAAAGCCCAGGTCCAGATGGTTTCCCAGGTGAATTTTATAAAACCTTTATAGAAGAACTAATCCCAATACTCCTCAATGTATCCCAGGAAATAGAAAGAAAGGGGACTCTCCCAAATACATTCTATGAAGCCAACATCACATTAATACCAAAACCAAATAAAGACAGCTCAAGAAAAGAAAACTACAGACCTATATCATTGATGAACTTAGATGCAAAACTTCTAAACAAAATCCTAGCAACATGCATTCAAAACCACATCACAAAAATCATACATCATGACCAAGTCGAGTTCATCCCAGGGATACAAGGCTGGTTCAACATACGAAAAACAATCCATGTAATCCACTACATAAACAGAACTAAAGACAAAAATCACATGATCATTTCAACAGACGCAGAGAAAGCATTTGACAAAACCCAACACCCATTCATGATAATAACACTGCAGAGAATTGGAATAGAAGGAACATACCTCAACATCATAAAGGCAATATAAATAGGCCCACAGCCAACATCATATTGAATGGGGAAAAACTACGAGAGCTCCCCTTAAAAACAGGAACAAGACAAGGATGTCCACTGTCACCACTTCTTTTCAATATAGTACTAGAGACTCTAGCCAGAGCAATAAGGCAAGAGAAGGAAATCAAAGGAGTACAATTAGGAAAAGAAGAAATGAAACTATCTCTATTTGCAGAAGACATGATGTTATACTTAGAAGATCCAACAAACTCAACCAAAAGGCTTATAGAACTGATCAACAAATTCAGCAAAGTGTCTGGATACAAAATCAATCTTAAAAAATCAGAAGCTTTTCTGTATGCCAACCATAAATCCACTTAAAATGAAATCCAGAAAACACTTCCACTCACAATATCCCCCCAAACAATAAAATACTTAGGAATAAATCTAACCAAGGATGTAAAAGACCTCTACAAGGAAAATTATAAAACATTGAAAAAAAGAAATTGAAGAGGATCTTAAAAGATGGAAAGACCATGCTCTTGGATAGGCAGAATAAATATCAAAAATGGCCATTCTTCCAAAAGTGACCTACAGATTCAATGCAATACCCATTAAATTACCAAGGCCATTCTTCACAGACATAGAAAAATTAGTCCTTAAATTCATTTGAAACAACAAAAACCCAAAATAGCCAAAGTAGTTCTCAGCAACAAGAACCATGCAGGAGGCATCACAATACCTGGCTTCAAACTATACTACAAATCCATAGTAATAAAAACAGCATGGTATTGGCACAAAAGCAGACACATAGACCAATGGAGCAGAACAGAAGACTCAGAAATAAATCCACACACTTACAGCCAATTGATTTTTGACAAAGGAGCCAGAAACATACACTGGAAAAAAGATAGCCTCTTCAACAGATGGTGTTGGTAAAACTGCTTAACCACATGCAGAAAAATGGAAATAAACCCCACTTTCTCACCCCACACAAGAGTCAATTCAAGATGGATCAAAGACCTGGGATTTAGAACAGAGACCTTGTAGCTACTTGAAGAGGGCATAGGTCCAACTCTTCAACACATAGGCACAGGCAAAAACTTCCTCAACAAGACCCCAAAGGCACAAGACGTTAAAAAGAGAATCAATATGTGGGATTGCATTAAACTGAAGAGCTTCTGTACAGCAAAGGAAACTATCAAAAACCTCAACAGAGAGCCAACAGAATGGGAGAAGATTTTTGCCAGCTACCCCTCCAATAGAGGACTAATATCTAGAATATACAAAGAACTCAAGAAAGTCACTGCCAAGAACACAAACAACCCAATCAAAAAATGGGCGAGTGAACTAAATAGGCACATCACAAAAGAAGAAATACAAATGGCCAATAAATGTATGAAAAAATGTTCAGCATCATTAGCAATCAGAGAGATGCAAATCAAAACTACCCTGAGATTTCACCTAACCCCAATTAGAATGGTAATCATTAAAAACACAAACAACAACAAATGCTGGAGAGGATGTGGAGAAGTAGGAATCTAATACATTGTTGGTGGGATTGCAAATTAGTGCAACCACTTTGGAAAACAATGTGGAGGATCCTAAGAAAATTGGGAATGAACCTACCTTAGACCCAGCAATACCACTTCTAGGTATCTACCCAAAAGAATGGAAACCAAATTACCAGACTAATGCATGCATATCTATGTTTATAGCTGCCCAATTCACAATTGCCAAACTATGGAACCAGTCAAGATGCCCACATCAACTGATAAATGGATTACAAAACTATGGGATATGTACACAATGGAATTTTATGCAGCCATCAAGAACAAAATTACATCATTTGCAGGAAAGTGGGTGGAATTAGAGAGCATTATGGTTAGTGAGATTAGTCAGTCACAAAAAGTGAAAAGTCGGATGCTCTCCCTAATATGTGGAAGCTAGGGAGAATAGGGCATACGAGGGACTCCTGACAAAGATGGAGAAAACCTCAGATGAGCAAAGAAGGAGAACTAACTGAGGGGGATGGGAAGGTGGAAGAGGGAAACACCCTAATGCACAGGATGTAAATATGCAAATATACCAAAGTCAACTACTATTCTGAGCATGAGAAAGAGGGAAGGGGAGGGAATGGGGGTGGGAATTGGGGGAGGACTAACTGACCGTTGTATGCATGTATACTTCTACCACCCTGAAATCCATCAAGTTGTATGATTACAATGCACCAATTTAAAAAAATGGAAAAAAAAACTAAATAGCCGGGAATGGTGGCACACACCTGTCATCCCAGTACTTGGGAGACTGAGACAGGAGGATCGCAGGTTCAAAAATAGCCTCAGCAACTTAGTGAGACCCTGTTTCAAAATCAAAGGTAGAAAGGGCTAGGGGTGTAGCTTGGAGGTAGAACACCTCTGGGTTCAATCTCCAGTACCAAAAAATAATAAAAAATTAAAAATAAACTAAACAGAAATTAAGTATTGGTGAGGCTATGGAGAAATTGGAACCTTTGTGCTCTGTTGGTGGGAATGTAAAACAGCAGCACCAATGTGGAAGACAGTAAGGTGGGTCCTCAAAAAGTAAACCAGTCAGAAAGTAGAATGGGGAGCCAGGCATGCTGGTGCACACCTGTAATCCTAGTACCTGGGAGGCTGAGACAGGAGGATCACAGAGGCCAGCCTCAGCAAATCAGTAAGACCCTCAGACATTTAGCAAGACCCTGTTTCAAAATAAAAATAAAAATAAGAAGGGCTGGGAGTGTAGCTTGGAGGTAGAATTCCCATGAGTTCAATCCTCAGTACTACTAAAAAATGAGAAAAAAGTTGAATCTGGGTGGCTGGGGGCTGGAGAGAGAGGGTCATTGGGAGTTATTATTTCATGGGACAGAGATTCAGTTGAGGAAGATTAAAAAGTCATGCAGATGGATGGTGGTAAGGATAGCAATGTGAATGTGCTTAAACCCACTGAATTGTACACTTAAAAATGGTTAAAAAGGTAAATTTTATGTTTCATGTTTCCCCCCCCCCAAGCCATTAAGGAAGAAATATGTATACATGTTGAGGGCTGAGACCCATCTTAGAAGCACACTGAGATTACCATCTTGGACCAGCCCAGTTTGGATACATGGTATCTGGCTGGGTGGGATCTGTCCACAAACAGACACATTCCAAGGGACCTGGTGTAATCTTCAAGGTGCGGTCTTTGATGTCTCCACCCAGTAATGGTTAATCCCTCCTTCCCCTAAGTTTATCACATGTTTGCCTTGCTGACTTTCTTTACTGTGACCTGAGATAATTGCTGATTTCTGGGTTTGATTAACTTTCAAAGTTCCTATAAAAATGAGGCCCTGGCTATAGAGTGCCGGGAGAACTTGCCATCTCTATATCCTCCCCGACCCCCTGATTATTAAATGTAACTATTTTTGCAAATTACTATATCAGACTTCATGTTGTTTCGTGTGAGAAGATCATTGTTAGGAAGCTGCCTGGTGCAGCGACCGTCTGGGGCAGGATCCACAGACTTCAGGAAGCTGTCTGGGCAGCGACCGTCTGCGGCTGGGGACCATAGACTGTTTTGTCAGGAAACTGCTTGATGCAGCGACCTTCCGTGGCAGGAACCACAGAGTAGATTGTCCACCGGAGTTACCGCAATATATACATGTTTTTATTTTTATTTTTTCTAGCTCTTGTGGCAGGGTAGGTTTAGACGGAGAATGTGCTAGTCAGAAACACTGGTCCACCCACTCATCATTCATCCTGCAGTAGGGTAAGCATCTGGATTTCCCACGTGGTGGAGATAAGTGATTGGAAATGACTTCATCCAACATGTGGGAGTTCAGAGACCTTAGGGGCTCCTGTAACATGGAGCTTCAGTCACTGAAGGCCCTGATAGTCCAGGTCCAGATGTGGGCTCTGCCCATAGGATCTAGAGGCACCACTTCTAGTGGAGATAGGTCCAAAAGAAGCATGGGACTCTTCCACCCTGCTAGCTTTCTACGGTGTGGGGGCTATGAGACACAGCAAGCCCAGCTCATGCAGATGGCATTTTTTAATAATTTGGAAACTGAGCCGGGTGTGGTGGTACGTGCTTGTAATCCCAGTACTTGGGAGGCTGAGACAGGAGGATCGCAGGTTCACGGCCAGCCTCAGCTCCTTAGTGAGGCCCTCTGCAACTTAGTGAGACCCTGTTTCAAAATAAAAATTTAAAAAAGGGCTGGGGGTATAGCTCAGATATAGAATGCCCCTGGGTTCAATCCCCAGTATCACACACACACACACACACACACACACACACACACAAATATAATAATAATAATAATTATTATTATTATTATTATTATTATTATTTGGAGACTGGGTCTCTCCAAGTTGCCTAGGCTGGTCCTGAACTTTCGATGCTCCTGCCTCAGCCTCTTGAATATCTGGGATTTCAGGTATGCACCATATTTAGAACATCTTTGTTTTGTTTTGTTTTTTGTTTTGTTTTGTTTTAGACAGGGTCTCGCTATGTTCCTGAAGCTGGTCTCATACTCTTGGGGTCAAGCGATTCTGCTTCCTCAGTCCCCCAGTAGCTGGGACTACAGCTACATATCAGAGAGCCTGGTGTCGAGCATTATTTCTAACAGTGTGCTCACCAGATCCCATTTAGGCAGCTTAGGTGCCCGGTATCTGCATGGGCCTGGATGCATGGGCCTTACAACTGCTCTCTGGAATCCGCTGAGTCACCTTGTGATAACTATGAGTCCTCCCAAAATCCCTTTCCATAAACTGGATGGCAGTGATGGGTTGACTGCTTGAATTATATTTTGCAGTACTAGGCAAGTGCTCCGCCCCAAGCTACACCCAGCCCTACTTTTATCTTTTGTATCAAGGTTTTTATTACAGTGTACTCTGTGATCTAGATTTATTCCTGTCTTTGTGTGGTACTGGGGATTGAACCCAAGGGCATTCTACTACCAAGCTACACCCCCAGCGCTTTTTATTTTTTATTCTTTTTGTTCTGAAACAGGGTTTCACTAGGTTGCTGAGAGTCTCGCTAATTTGCTGAAGCTGGCCTCGAACCTCCGATCTTCCTGTCTCAGCCTCCCAAATACTGGGATTACAGGTGTATGCTGCCACGCTTGGCTGGGATTATTCCTTTCAAAACACTCTACTCCTTCCACAGCCCGCTCTGAGCTGTTGAATTCCAGCCTCTACAGAGTATGTCAGGCCAGTCATTCTCCTCCTGGCTTCCAACTGCGTGGCCAATGGAAGTAACAGGAAAAGTTGGTTTAAGAAGAGAGAGAACCGGGCTGGCTCACGGGGTGGTGGTGGAGCATGTGCGTGCCACCTAGGCTGCTGCTGACCGGAACCCAACTGGTGCGTGCCTCTCCCTGCCCAGACAGTGAGGCCAGCGTCTGCAGGGACACAAAGGTGGAGGGGACAGACTGCTGGAGACAGGCCGGGCACCTGTCTCGGGGGCTGGACGGCCCCAGCTTCACGGGGGTTGCCACAGGGCCAGCGGCGGGGACCATGACATCGCTGGCGGACTGAGTACAGTACTACAGAGGAATCACCTCTGGGCTCCTGTTCAACCTGCTGATGTCAATCTGCATCGTGTTCCCCAACAAATGGATCTATGTGCACCATGGCTTCCCCAACATGAGCCTGACCTGGTGCACTTCGTGGTCACCTGGCTGGGCTTGTACATCTGCCAGAAGCTAGACATCTTTGCCCCCAAAAGTCTACTGCCCTCCAAGTTCCTCCTCCCGGCCCTCAGCTTCTGTGGCTTTGTGGTCTTCACCAACCTCTCTCTGCAGAACAACACCAGAGGCACCTATCAGCTGGCCAAGGCTGTGGCCAAGTAAACTCCATGCAGCTGCTGTACTACCAGGCTCCAATGTTGTCTGCCATGTTGCTGTCACAGAGTCGCTGTGCCCTTCTTTGAGCCAGTGTTTGGAGAGGGAGGAATATTTGGTCCCAGGTCAATGTCTGCTTAGTCCTAGGAGTGGAATTGGCAGGTTAAAAGTGTATGTACTGATGGATTAAAGATGGCGGGATAGAGGGAGACAGCATGCTTCAGGCGCTACAAGACTCAGAAATCAACCAGTGGGAAGACTGCTTCTTGACAAGGAAAGAAAAGCATCCAAAACTCAACAAAACAATGACAGTCAAAATGCAGCAGAATAGGAGGCAGCAGAGAGAGTGGAGGACTGTAAAGAGCTCCATGCATCTCACCTGGTGAGTGGAGAGCAGTGGCAGTGGCACCATCTTGGAGGCCGCGCTGGCACCGTGGCTCCCAGAGACCTCCAGCAAAGAAGCGGCAGATCCCTGTGAAGCCAGCAACTACAGACCATCATCAAAAGCAGTCAACTCCGGACCATGATGAAGCTCAAGTCAGACCAGACCCATACCTACGGCTGAGATGGCTGCAAAAACCAGGTCACGTGTGCTGCTTCCACAGTGAGAGCAAGGAGGAGAGACAGGGATGATGTAGCCCTGCCCAGGAACAGCCCAGCACTTAGGAAGCAGGCAGATGAGCCACGGCCCCACCCCGGAGCACCTCAGCACTGAGGATGCAGGCAGGTGAGCCACGGCCCCCCTGGAGGATGTGGGTGGGTGATGGAGAAAACCTCAGATGAGTAAAGAAGGCGACATAACTGAGGAAGATGAGGGGGGAGAAGAGGGAAACACCCTAATGCACAGGATGTACATACACAAATATATCAAAGTCAACTACTATGCTGAGCACGAGAAAGAGAGAGGGGGGAGGGAATGTGGGTGGAAATTGGGGGAGGGCTAATTGAACAATGCGTGCATGTATACTTCTACCATCCTGAAACCCATCAAGATGTATGATTACAATGCACCAATAAAAAAAAAAATTTAAAAAAAGAGGAGAGAACCTCAGAGCCTTGGTTCTGGCTCCTTCCCAGATGGGCCACATTTTAGCAATAGCAGTATTCTTGTCTTACTCTGTCCTGTGTCACTATAACAGGATATCTAAGACTGGGTAATTTTTTTTATTTATTTATTTATTTTGTGGTACCGGGGATTGAACGCAGGGGTGTTCTACCTCCGCGCTACGCCCCCAGCCCTATTTTTTATACTTTATTTTGAAACTGGATCTCACAAAGTTGTGGAGGGCCCCACTAAGGAAAGAGAGAGAGAGAGAGAGAGAGAGAGAGAGAGACAGGGAGAGAGAGCTGAGGCTGGCCGCGAACCCAGATCCTCCGGTCTCCGCCTCCCAAAGTACTGGGATTACATGTGTGTGCCACCACGCCCGGCTAAGACTGGGCAATTTATAATGAACAGAAATTGATTTGGTTCATGGTTCTGGAAGCTAGGAAGACCAAGATGGAGGGGCTGACCTCTAGCAAGGGCCTTCTCACTGCATCATCCCATGACAGAAGGCAGAGGACAAGAGAGCCAGAAGAATGAGGGGCGGGAGATGGATAAGGAGGAAGGGAGCAAACCTGCTTTTATAACAAACCCACGCGCATGACAATGGCATCAATCGTAATCTGATTACCTCTTAAAAGCTTCACCTCTCAACGCTATTGCATTGGGGATCAAGGTGCTAACTCACACACTTTGGGGGACACATTCAAACCATAGCACCCCTTTACCACAGTCTTCCATTATGGTCTTCTCCCAAGGCCACAGTTTTTTGCCCCAGATTCTAATAATGAGCCCATCTCTGCTGCTCAGGCTCAGGGTTGAAGATGATGCCTGGTTACTGCAAGTCTCTGAGAACACGGACATCCTGTAACTGCATAGGCCTTGTAAACAATCCCTGTGCTAAATGTGACATCTGTGCATGTGTAGCCATTTTTCTAGCTTGACTCTCACTGATGGACCAGCAAAAGAAGGAGGAGGAGAAGGAGGGAAAGGAAAGGGAGAAAGAAAAGGAGAAGGAGCAAGGAAAAGGAGGAGAAGGAAGAAGAGCAAAAAGAAAGAGGAAGAGGAAGAGCAAGAGCAAGAAGAAGAAGGAGGAGGAAGAGGAAGAACAAGAAGAAGGAGGAGGATCAAGAAGAAAAAGGAAGAGAAGAAGGAGGAAGAGCAAGAAGAAGGAGAAAGAGGAGGAGAAGGAAGAGGAAGAGGAGGAAGAGCAAGAAGAAGGAGAAGGAAGAAGAGGAAGAGCAAGAAGGAGGAGGAGGATCAAAAAGAAACAGGAGGAGGAGAAGAAGAAGGAAGAGCAAGAAGAAGAAAGAGAAAGAGGAGGAACAAGAAAAAGGAGGAGAAGGAGGAGGAGGAAGAGCAATAAGAAAAAAGAGAAGGAGGAGGAGGAAGAGGAAGAGGAGGAAGAGCAAGGAGAAGGAGAAGGAGGAGGAGGAACAGAAGGAGAAAAAAGAGGAGGGAGAAGGAGGAGGAGGAGGAGGAGGAGGAGGAGGAGGAGGAGTCCTGAAGACATGGAAAATGTAAATCATGTCTCTTACCGGACACTGTTTACCTATGTTATCTCATGAATCCTCAAAACAACCCTGTGATAAAGATTTTATTAACTTTACTCTCTATCTCAGGGAGGTTAAACAGTTGCTTCATATCCCCCAAATAGTGAATAGTGGGGCTGGGATGCAAACCCAGGTCTTCCTGAAATCCATGTTTTCCTCTGCCTTAAGAGCTGAAGGAGTTATGGAAAATTCACTACAATCTGTGCAGCAAAATTGTCAAGTAATACATCAATTGGTATCTGCAATGTCACGTTCCATGTGAGAAATTCATACACAAAATATTCAATTTATTAATTTAAAATTTTTAATTTTGTTATTTTTAAATTTTAGAAATCTAGAGGAGGAGCTGGGCATGGTGGCGCATGTTTATAATCCCAGTACAGGAGGATTGCAGGTTCGAGGACAACCTGAGCAAGTAGTGAGACTCTCATCAACCTAGCGAGACCCTGTTTCAAAATATAAATGAAATAGGGCTGGGGGTGTAGCTTGGAGGTAGAATGCCCCTGGATTCAATCCCCAGTGCCACAAAAAAAAAAAGAAATCTAGAGGGGTATTGTGTCTCTGTTAAGAACTGGGACTGCTTCCCTCATCCTGGTGAGAACTGTGTGACTTCCTTTGATTTCTTTTCTGCCCAAGTTCTGATGCATTTGCAAAGGCCCCTCCACTCTCTGGAATTCTGCTGTCTTCTTTCCTTATATTGATATGCTATTCCCACTGTATGACCTTTGTTTAAAATCGCTTTGGAAAAATACCCTAAATTAGTCATGTATATATAAATATAGATCTTAGTTTGGACCAAGTTGAAGTTGAAGACTCAGCCCAACGATCTCAAGGAAGGATCTTAGTGGGTCGGAGATGGGTATGGACCACTGCCAGGCTGGACAGGTCCAGCAGACATCAGTGGAGCTGTCTTTCTTTACACAGAACATGCGTTCCACTATTACCACAATCTTCAACTGCAATGAACCGGTGATTAATTAAGAGAAGAGTCAACATGTACCTACCTGCCACAATTTAGATCCGAAAGGCATATAAAAGATTTCCTTCTTCTTTCACCACATCCTGTTTGCCCAATGTTTTTCACAGGTAATTTGCCATGCAAAGAAGAAATCCTAAGAAGCCCAAAGCTAATGCTGTAGACCAGCAAGGTTGGGAGGATACCAGTAGTGACATGTCACCACCCAGTCATCTTACAGTCACTGGATAATGGAAGTTCATTCACGGGAAAGACAAGTGCAGATGACTCTTTCAAATAGTCTTTTTCAGTAACTCAAAGGGTTCATTCCTCAAATTCAAAGCACTATTTGTCAATTTCTGGCTCCAAAATCTCTCAGAATTTTTATTTATTTATTTATTTGGTACTGGGGATCAAACCCAGAGGCATTCTACCTCTGAGCTACACTCCCAGCCCTTTTTTTAATTTTTATTTTGAAACAGGGTCTCATGTGGTTGATGAGAGTCTCACTGCTTGCTGAGGCTGTCCTCAAACTTGTGATCCTCCTGTGTCTGCCTCTCAAGTACTGGGATTACAAGTGTGTGCCACCACGCCCGCTGTCTCAGAATATAAGATATGAAAAAAACATTTTTTAAGTGATCTATGTGTGCCTTAAAGAGGTTTGTTTGTAATTAAAAGTAAACTGACAAAGCTTGGCACGGTGGTGCACACCTGTAATCCCAGTACTTGGGAAACTGAGACAGGAGAATTGCAGGTTCCAGGCCAGCCTCAGCAACTTAACAAGACCCTGTTTCAAAATACAAAGGGCTGGGGGGTATAGCTCAGAGGTAGAATGCCCCTGGGTTCAATCTCCAGTACCAAACAAACAAACAAAAAGTTAACTGACTCTAGAGGTAAAAGTAGAAGCTGTTAGCCTGACCAGATGGTGTGAGGGTAATTGGAGAGAAAAGGGGGCTGTTTCCTCAACCTTGGGTTTTTATTGTATAATGAATACAGTAATAGAAGCTATTCTCTGGTTGGAGAAAGTTTCCTTTCTGGCACCCTGTCGCCCCTCTCAGGACTTCCGGGTGGGCTCTCAGTGTCTGTCCCGGACCTCAGCAGTGCGGGCTTGATACTGTGATTGCCATGTCTTTGTTGCTCTGTGAGATGGGAGCAATCACTTTAAACAGTGTGGGTGTGTCAGTCAGACTGCTGACACTGTGACAAAATACCTGAGCTAACCAACTTACAGTGAGGAGAGTTTAATTGGGTTCACGGCTTCCAAGGCCTCAGTCCAGGGTTGGTGGGATCTGTTATCTGGCAGTGCAGCATGGCTGGAGGGTGTGGCAAAGGAGATTGTACTCTCATGGTGGTGGCCAGGAAGCAAGGACAGAGAGAAGAGGGGCCAGGGGCCCAACATCCACTTCAAAGGCATGCCTCTGAAGACCCAACTTCCTCCCCCTAGGCCCCACTTCTTAAAGGTTCCACCACTTCCCAATAGCACCACAGGCTGGGGACCAGGCCTTTAGCCTATGAGCCTTTGGGGACATTTACAGTCCAAGTCAAAATGGTCGGGCAAAGGGAGCTCCATGCTCTGGGTTAGAAAGGATGACAAGCAGGATGGGATTTGAGAAGAGATCTGATTTTGGAAAAAGGGAGAGCTGGGCTGGAGTCCTTCATTGGGCAGGGAGTATGGTCAGTGTAAAGGTCAGTCAGTGTGACCCTGGGCAAAGCAGCTTTCACCACCCTAAAAAATGAAAGCAAATGTCATGCAGAGGAAACTGGAAAGGACATAACATTTCACGCTCGTTGCTGTTTAAGGGAAATGTTGCACATGCTTAAATTTGTTTCCCCAATTCTCCTCTTGTACTAACACACCTGCCTGAGGATGCTTGAAACCTGTGGCAGAGAACATCTCCCCACTTCCTCCCTGCGCTCACTCGCCTGTACAGAGACGCACAAACCTGTTCCATGTGTGCGCTGATCTGCAATCATGCATTCACGAAGGCAGCGGCATTCACAGCTCCTAGCTGCTGGCAGACACAAACTTCCTTCTGGTGGAACCTGCCAGCAGCCTTCCTTGAGAGGCCCTTTGATACCCTGAGGAAGACACTGAACTTGGAGTGATAATGAGTATAGAGATGTGGCATTTCCAACGTGGAACAAGGGGGAGGTTTGCCTGTGTTGAACCTTAAAAACAACCCTGAGGACTTTTCAGAAATGAACCTATGCAAACGGAGAAACAGGTTTAAAAAGAGAAGCCACATACATGGGGAAGCCAAGAATCAAGCCCAGCAGTGGCTGATAAACTTAGCTGATACACTTAGAACTTTGGAACGCTGACTCGCCATGTTTCTAAAAACTTAGGTGAGTTGCATGTCCTCTCCAAGATGAGTGTAGTGCTGGGGATTGAACCCAGGGGCCTTCTACCTCCAAGATACACCCCCAGCCCTTTTTAAAAAATTTTTATTTTGAAACAAGGTCTCACTAAGTTGTTAATGCTGGCCTTGAACCTGTGATCCTCTTGTCTCAGCCTCAGTACTGGGATTATAGGTATGTGCTACTGTGCCTGGCTCCAAACCATTCATTTTTATATGAGATTCAAAGAAGCAAGTAAGTGTGAAAGCACCTCATAAACTCCATGATTGTACTCACCTAGAAGATTCCCAAGATCTCATGGGCCCAAAGAAACTCCTAGAACATAAAGAGGAAACTGAATTATGCTGAAACTCATTATTCATTTTTCATCCATCCATCCACTCAGCAAACATTTATCTGGGGTCTACTTTATACCATGTAAGTTTTTTAAATTGGGGAACTAGGAGCTGAATGTGGTGGTACACACCTATGATTCCAGTACTTGGGAGACTGAGATAGGAGGATCGCAGGTTCAAGTCCAGCCTCAGCAACTTAGCAAGACCTTGTTTCAAAATAAAAAGGACTAAGGGTATATCTCAGAGGTAGAATGCCCCGGGTTCAATCCCCAGTGCCAAGAAAGAAAGAGAGAGAGAGAGAGAGAGAGAGAGAGAAGAAAGAGAGAGAGAGAGAGAGAGAGGGAGGAGGGAGGGAGGGAGAGAGGGAGGGAGGGAGGGAGAGAGGGAGGGAAGGAGGAAGGAAGGAAGGAAGGAAGGAAGGAAGGAAGGAAGGAAGGAAGGAAGGAGAAGGGAAAGAAAAGGAAAGGAGGAAGCAGTGAAGGACCAGGTATTGGACCACATCCTCCTGTTGATGAAGTCAGTACACATTTCCAATGTCCTGCTTTTGAAGAAAAATAAAACAATAAATGAAAATCTTGAAGGGTTAATAAAAGAATACACTATAAAGCAAACCACCTGTACCTCAGACTCATCTGTGCTGAATAGTACAGGTCCAGCCGCAAGGAGTTCAGCCTGCTTAGCCAGTGGGGGCGCTCCACGCAGTCTGTTCTGGAGGCTTGGGATCCTCACGTCATGGTGACTGGCTTCTGAGTTGGATAATCCCAAGGGTGGGCATTTCAATGCAGCAGAGCAGGAGCCACAAGGAAGTCCCAGAATGTCACTTCATTCATCCAAGCATGTCACTGGCTACCCCAGATTCAAGGTACTGGGAGACAGACTTTACTCTGGATGGTGGGGGAAACATGGTTAGATGACAGAGAAGTGCATAGGGTTATGGTCGCCATTGGAAAACACATGCTACAGACATTTTTCTTTGTTTTTTTTTTTGGTACTGGGGAGTGACACCAGGGGCATTCTACTTCTGACCTACACCTCAACCCTATTTTTATTATTTTATTTTGAGACAGGGTCTCACTAAGTTGCTGGAAGTCCTGATAAATTGCTGAGGCTGGCCTGGAGTCCTCTTGTCTCAGTCTCCCAGGTACTGGGATTCCAGGCAGGCGCCAACCGCATCCAGCTCACATCTTGCTTCTAACTCTTAAAAGTACACGTGGAGCTCTGTTATACCAGGACACAGAGAGCCGCCTCATTCTTTTTAACAGCAATGCAGTTGTCCTTTGTGATAAGTATCATAATTTATTGAACTAGTTCTCTATAAGAACTTTGATAACAGTGTCAGTTTCCTCAATTTAATTATTGTCCTCTTTCCTCCTAACAAAGTTCTTATATGTGTTTATCATCCTTAAAGAAAAGGGGGACAGTAAAACAGCATGTTCTTGAATGTCCCCTTTCTGTTGCCAAAAAACTAGCCAAGTTAAGGGAACAATGTGAGCAAGCCTGGACCATGATGTCCTGATATCTGTTATCTTGAAAGACCCTGGCTTTCTCTCAGGCGCACTGGGAACTAGAGCAAGCTAATGTCATCTGTCAACAGTGGCTGCTCTCAGGTATACCAGGACAGATGCTCCTTGAGATGTTGGCCATAAAGTAAACTCAGCAAATAGAGCACGTTGACACTGATAGCGTCACCACTTCTGCAGCCTTGCTTATAAAACCCTTCTGTCAGTGGTGACCATGCAGAACGGAGGTCTCTGTGGAAGGAACACGTGTCACTCATCCAGCTGGTGACCAGTGGACCCAACACCACGAGACAGAAGACACATTGCTTGGCAAGGCACAGGGAGCGACAGAGATGCTGCTGGTTTGTGTATTTTTTTAAATATTATTGTGAATGGAATCATTTCCTTCATTTCATTTTCATATTGTTCATTACTAGTATGTAGAAATGCAATTGATTTTTATATGTTGATTTTGTACCTAGAACCTAGCTAAACTCACCTATTAGTTTTTTTGTTGTTTTGTTTTGGGGGGGGTTGATACTGGGGATTGAACCCAGGGGCATTCTACCTCCGAGCTACACCCCCAATTTATTGTTATTTTTTGAAACAGGGTCTCGCTAGGTTGACGAGAGTCTCACTACTTGCTGAGGCTGGTATTGAACCTGCGATCCTCCCGTCTCAGCCTCCCAAGTACTGGGATTACAAGCGTGTGCCACCACGCCCAGCACACTTATGAGTTTTTGTAAAATTTTTTGGTAGATTCCTTGGGGTTTTCTACATGCCACTTTTATACCCTGCAAATAAATACAGTTTTATTTATTCCTGCTCATAATAGATGCCTTTGATTTGTCTCCTTCCACTGTCTTTGTCCCTCTTCACACTCCCGTTTGAAATTACTCTGTCTAGAGCCTCCAGTACAGTGCCAAAAAGAAGAGTGGCCATTCTTGCCCAATTCTGAATCTTTCATCAGTAAGTATGGTGCTAGCTGTAGGTTGTTTGTAGTAACTGCATCTGACAGTCACTTCTCTTCTCCCAGTGAACACCTGTGAGGAAGGGCATCTGAAAAACAAATAAAATTAGGCAGGCTGTTGACTGTCCTAAATTACTAGGCTTGGTCAACATCTTCTAAAATTTCTTAATACCAAAGGTCACGATAGGTTCAAATGCATTGTCCAGGGAGGAGGAAGGGAGAGAGGTTGGCCCATGGATGTCCCTGCCCTGAAGGTCCCACCCTGGTGGCAGTGGCCTGCCTGCTGCTCCAGCTTCATGGCACTTAGCACTCTGGGCTTGAATTCAGAGGCTGCAGGCCTGTCAGGCAGGTGCGTGAGGGAGATCGCATTGGCTGTAAAAGGGACACAGATTTGGAATCAGCAGACCTGGGTTCAAATTCTTCCTCTTTCCTCACAACCCTCAATAGATTTCTCCATCCTTCTACACCTCAATTACCCCCAGGTCTTTGTTTTCTGTTGCTATAACAAAATACCCAAGACAGAGCAATTCATGAAGAATAAAGGTTTTATCTAGCTCATGGTTCTGGAGGCTGGGAGGGCCAAAGGCATGGTGTCAGTGTCTGGCAGGACTTCTTCCTACACTGTTGCATAGCAGAGGGCAGAGGGCCTGGGGACATAGCAAGCTTGTCAAAGAGAGCGCACATTGTAACAAAGCTGTGAGTTCACAGGGGCAGAGCCCACAGGATCACCTCCCGGGTCTTTCCTCTCAACACTGCCACACTGGGGACCAGACTTCCAATACGTGGAATTGAGGGGAAGCCTCCAGACCCCAACACCCCACTAGTGAACAGGGAGTAGGAAGGCCTGTTTCGTAGTGTTGTGGGGAGAATCCAAAGACTTCATGTGGCTGAGCAGTGATGGGGCCTGGTGTGCCACCTCCTGCACCTCCCACTGCTCAGCCTCCCACTGCTTACCTCCCACTCGGTCCTGGGGGGGGGGCTCTGTGCACCACTGCTCCAAGTGGCTCTAGGAGGAGAGAGAATCAGAGGCAGTGCTGCAGGTGTGTATCATCCAGACATCCTCATGGGCATGTGGCTGCTACTGCCTGAGACCCCCAGGGACCCCCACTCACCACAGTGAATCTCCTGCCCCTCTGGACCTCACCAGGATCCCAAAACAGAAGGGATAACACCTCATGCCCCAGGCTGTCCACTGATGGGTTGAGCCGTAGTGTTCTTGGTTTTGAATATCACCTCCAGAAAGAAGGAACCACCCTCCTGTCACCAGGACCTTATCGCCGTATCATTATATTAGAAAGAAGGCAAACATCAGCTTCAAAGGAGTCAAGACTTTGAGACAGCCCCAGTCAATGTCAGGGAGGATGTGCTTCCTGGGTTCTTGGCACAATTGCTCTAAGCTTTAAACACTCCATCCTTTAACAAATACCCTTTATCTTGACAAACAAGGAACTTGTGGGTCTCCAGGGGAATGCCAGGGTTTCCCCTTTCTCTGAGACAAAACCTGGTCTTGTTTCTCAGGTTTCTCAGTGGCTAATTCCTGACACATTCGCTTTGCTCCATCTCTTTGTGCCAGTTTTATCTGTTGTTTTCATTCTCCTTTGGATAAGCTTTCCAATTGCCTTCCAGAAAATAAAGGAGATTATTCACCAGTAAGCTTCCTGGTCCCTGGCTCGCTAGCTTCAAGCTATCCTTTCAACACCCTAGTGAGAGTTGACACGGCTCAGGCCACGTGTCCCAATGTAGCCCAGGAACTTGCCCTTCTAGTGGCTTCCTGGAACTGCAGGGCCTCTGTCCCACCACTGCCAAGAGGCCCTCTGTTGCATCTTTTGACCGATGGAAGTGAATCTGTCTTACTATATAATAGAAGTAAATAGAAATATTGATTAGGCAGAAACTGGTACAAGGATGGGGTGGCTTCCATCTTTCTGACTTTTGGAGAGTAGAGGGCTGGCCTCATGCCTGGCGTGGTCTGAACCCTTAAACCCAGAAGCTGGTTCACACCTGGACTTAGCATTTCCTTGTCTTTATGCTCACTGGGGTTTGGTGTGCAAGACAGTCAGTTGACACAACCCTGAGAAACATTGAAAGTGGTCCTGCCATAGTATCTTGTACAGATGGGCCAGGGGAAGCGGACCTTTAGGGAGGATGGCTCTTGCCTGCAGGGGTCCTGGAAGTCCTCACGTACTGAATCCTTCTCCATCTGTCCTTTCTGGCTGCTTATCACCCAGAGGCCCTGGGAAGGTGTGTGTGTGGAGGGAGGGGTCCATACTGCATGCTTGGGATAAGGGAGGGACCAGGTAGAAAGCCGAAAAAAAAAAACAGGGGAAGGTGGAGGCCTATGCATAGGGGTGAACCAGGTGTTCCTTATGGCCACTCTCTCTATGAGATAAAAGTTAGATAATCCGAGACAGTCAGCAACTTAGCGCCCCCTGTGAGGCGAGAGGACACCACTGACCACAGCAGCCCAAATCCCTGAATCAGCAGTTTGGCAAACAGAAGGCACGGGGAAAATACACCATGACCACTGTCACCTAGCCACACGGGCAGTCAGGAATATTGCCCATGAAGCCAACTTCATTTCCAAGCCTTGTTTCCAAAGGCCATCTTAGAACAGAAGGTTGAACTTAAGATTACGTGGAGGATGATGTATTGTCTCCCATAGATGGCCACATGGTTAATTAAGTGTCAGGAGGACTGAGCGTCTGCATCTGCTTTCAAAACAGAATTCCCCATTCCAAGCACAGCTCATCCTAGGAGGTTAGCTGCCAGACCAACAGCTGTCCACAAGGAACTCTGGAACATTCTCTGTTGAGAAAAGAATGTTCATTCAACAAAATATGTTCCAGAAAGCCCATATGTAGGGTGTATCACAGTCACCTTTGCCACCTGTCAGTCCCCCAGATGTTCACACCAGCCCTGGGAGGGAAGCAGGCTGGTCCTACTGTGTCTGTACTCCTGACGATGACCTGCCATCCACCGGCCCTCATTCTTCAGCTGTCCTTTGTCATGCCCCCGAGATTACAATCACTCTCCTCTATGGTGTGTAGGACCCCACACCATGCTGGCAAGTCACTTGAGTCCTTCGATCTCCTTCCTCATCTATCAAATCACAGCGCATGACACAGCCCTCTTGGGTCCCCTCCAGCTCTGAGATGCTAGGATTACCACAGTTTTTGTTTAACAGATATAAGATGGCTAGTTACAGTGAAATAACTTGCCAGGTCTTGCTTTATCACCAAGGCTGGCCCCAAGCTCCTGGCCTTAAGCGATCCTCCCACTTTAGCCTCCCCAGTATCTGGGACAATAGGTCCTGGCCACGATATCAGCTCACAGTAAAATAGTTCATAGACTCACTCGTAAAATTGACTTGGTAAAAACTCCAGAGGCACAAGAGGAGCGTGGTATACATAGACACACATCCAGAGCCCAGGGAAGGCAGGCCTCTGCTCATGTGCTCAAAAGAGCAGCTGCTTATCAATTTAGCAAACTAAAATCTCTGCAGGTTAAGTGATAGAGAATCGCCTTTTCTGAAAATGAGGTGGGCCTGGGTTGGAACTCTGCAGGAGGAAGCGCTATGAGTAAGAAGACACTGACTGGGAGCCCAGTGAGCATGGATTGGGATCGTCTAGAGATGTATATGAGGGACTTGAACACCCATGGATTTGGGTGCTGGAAGGCCTGAACACCTATTCCTGCTGATCCGGAGGGATGACTGTGAAAGCTTCCATGTAAGGAGATCAACCACTGCACGAGTAGCTCTCACCTTCCCTCTTCCCCCAAACCACCAGGCTGCAGGCCGAATGACAGAATATGTCCCCAGTGGACAGTGGCCCTAAGTCACCCAGTCTATGGTGCCTCCTATGGCAGCGAGAGTGAGACACAGGAGTGGGAGAGGCTGGGCGCCTTCAACTGTGACTCAGACTCTCCCGCTGCGGGTCTGTGGGAGAATGAGAAGACCCTGGCCCCCTCTGAGATGTGCTGCATCCGAGATGCCCCGGGCAGGCCCTCCTGCAGCACAGCCCTAGGGACGCTCTCTGGACCTCTTGCTCCTTCTCCCTTTCCCACTCCTGGGGGTATAGAATACCTTATTAGGATCCAATTCATACATCAGCTTCTTGGGAGTTTGGTACAACCCAGTAGGGTCACAGAGCAGGTCCTGCAGTGGATCAGTCCACATACCTAACTTGTCCATGCAGAGACTCACAGCCCAGAGCAACAGAACCCCACTGGGTCAGTACTTTCTATAGAGGCCTGGCTGCAAAGCCAGCCAGCTGCCCAGGAGAGTGTCTTCACTTTGTCCCTTCAGCTACAGTGATATTCAATATTAAATTCACTGGCACAAAGTTGGGTGTCGTGGAACATGCCTTTCTGTGATCCCAGTACTTGGGAGGCTGAGATAAGAGGATCGGAGGTTTGAGGCCAGCCTCAGCAACTTAGTGAGACCCTCAGCAACTTAGTGAGGCCCTGTTTCAAAATGCATCTCCTTGCCGGGTGTGGTGGCGCACGCTTGTAATCCCAGTACTTTGGGAGGCGGAGACCGGAGGATCTGGGTTCGCGGCCAGCCTCAGCTCTCTCTCTCTCTGTCTGTCTGTCTGTCTGTCTCTCTCTCCTTAGTGAGGCCCTCCGCAACCTCATGAGACCCGGTTTCAAAATAAAGTATAAAAAATAGGGCCGGGGGTGTAGCTCGGAGGTAGAATGCCCCTGGGTTCAATCCCCGGTACCGCAAAAAAAAAAAAAAAATGCATCTCCTTAAAAGTGTGTTTCTTTTTTTTTTTTTCAGTACTAGGGATTGAACCCAGAGCCTAGCACTTGCTACACAAATACTCTACCACTGGGCGATATCCCCAGGCCTTGGGGGATATTTTTCTCTTGATAGACTGAGCCTGGGGTGGCATGCAGAAGCCCTCAGGGGACAGCATTAATTTCAGTGGGGGGGGAGGGGATGGTAGAGCCCCAGGGCGAGGCCAGGATCATGTGCTCCTCCACAGACACGCTGCTTGGGGGGAACGCTGAACAGAGGGGCTGCTTCTCCTCTTGCCCAGGGCAAACATTCCCGCCTGCATATGGTCACTCTACAGCAGGCTGGGCTTCTGCAGGATCCCAGTTCCCACACATCCTCCTCTTGGAGCCACAGTCACACACCTGTGCTCTAGAGGAAAGGATGCTAGGATAGCAGGTGCTAGCTCTACCACAGTAAAATGGTACTCTCAGTGTGGGGAATTCTTCCAACTCAGTGTTCCGAAAGAAACTGAGGGGCCACAATGCATGAGAAATGCACCCTCACTTCCTGGACCTCAGAGTCACTGGGCATGTTTAAGGTACCTAAGCAAAAGCAGGGTGTGCAGTGCACGTGGCCCCCTGGGGCATGGCGTGGCTCTTTTTTTTTGTGGTACCGGGGATTGAACCCAGGGGTGTTCTACCTCCGGGCTACACCCCCGGCCCTATTTTTTATACTTTATTTTGAAACCAGGTCTCACGAAGTTGCGGAGGGCCTCACTAAGTAGAAAGAGAGAGAGAGAGAGAGAGAGAGAGAGAGGGAGAGAGAGAGAGCTGAAGCTGGCCTCGAACCCGGATCCTCCGGTCTCCACCTCCCAAAGTACTGGGATTACAAGCGTGCGCCACCACGCCTGGCCATGGCGTGGCTCTTGAAGGGAGCAGGAGAGAGAACACATGCATTGTCAGAGGTTG
>PVJS01024802.1:0-13103 GCA_004027185.1 Glis glis
AAAATGTTATATTTTGAAAGAATCTCCTATGGGAACTGTTGAAAATGTCATTAGTCTATTATTGAAAATGGCCTGTATAAAAGAGTATTACAGAAAGAAATCTTCCTTCTCAGGGTGAAGCTTAGGATAGCCTATTAGAATCTAACATGTATGTTTATCTCTTAACACATCTTGCAAATCCAGATAACTTGGTTCATTAATTCAGATCTTTAAAGATAAATGAATTTATTTCTTAAAATAATAAATACTGCATGTGAAATTTATAACATCTATATATAGTTGGCTGAGGTTTTCTACAATATTTTTGGCTCTGCTTATTACAAATAATTGACTATCATTTTTGGATGAAAGAAGAGAACTTAATAAAAATACGAACAGGTATAGGAAAGCTTTGCTTGGGTTATTTTGAGAATTAATCTGATATAAAATCATTAATGCCTATTTTGGGGTGCTGAATATTGAACTCAGATCCTCATGTATATTTAGCACATGTTCTAATACTGATCTACACCCAATTTCTAGTAATGTCCTTTAAGATAACTTTCTAATTGTAATCCAAAGTTTGAGGCCCTAATACATCTAAACGTAATTTCAAAATCCTTTGTAGTCATCCACCAATAATCCAGAAAGACATGATTAATTTGGAAACAACACTGCCTATTAACTGCAGTAGTATGTAAGCCAATTATTAGGATGATAAATTAAATAAAATTATTTAAAGTTTCAGGGCACCCTTGTGAGCTGATGAAAAGTGTGTTAGTAAGAAGGGGTGAAATATTAAATTGAATTTTCATTATTTTAGAATATGTTATTTTAGAAAGAATTAAAATGTCATGTTTATATATTTAACAAACACTACCCTCTGATTATGTGGCATATTATAAAATAACTCAACTAGACTTATATTCATTGAAAGGAAAATTACTTGTAAATTTATAAGTCAGAGTTTATGTATCTGTTTGACTTGAAGTAAAATACAATTAAGCACTTGATCTATTTTCGAGTTATTGAGTTATTCTTGTGCCTCAGTCTACCACATCAATAAAATCACAAGATAGCTGGCCCTTGCTAAAAATATCAATACTGCTTAGGATGTCAGTTCATTTTTCTCTAATAGAAGTGAACTACACAGTGAACCTTTATTTTTTTAATCTAGATGACAGTCAAAGGTTCTGAGATCTGTGAACCTTTGACAAGATTTATAAACTTAAGTTGTTGTCTAGAACAACTGATATGGCTTTGGTTTTGGTTCAAAATCAATACTCAATAATGCAAAATGTTCCCTCTGTCAGCAGAGAATGTAAATTGAACTCCAACAGACAGCATATTTCATGACCATGTTATAACTGATAAATTACTTGGAGATACATTACTTGCAACACACACACACACACAAACACATGCACGTACACTCACACATACATCTATTTATCCATAAGCTATATCTTAGGGCTACCTTATGACAGTAGTATTATTTTAGTTCAAATAACTATATATTATGTAGAACTCAGTTATATTCTCCAAACCTCATTTTACTAAAGTATGACACAGTTAAGAGAAGATGAAATGATGTTAAACATCACCACATGTATTTTGAGTCTTCTTCTTTTAACCAGTTACTGAACCAAGTTTCTTTCCCATTCAGAGTGGTGTTCACAAAATCAAAAACATGGCTTCTTAGTAATTATTCTTAGCTTTGCCAAAATGTATCCTCCTCTAAATTCAATATGCTACACACACCTTAGGCAGAACATAGGACACATACCTGGCATTGCCATACAATCTTGTTTGACTGGACTCCCGAAGCAAACTATAAATATACACCAATGATTACAACCTGCTCTTCAAATTTTATGGCATAAAGTTGAAAATGATCAAAGTCATGAACCAGGAGACATACCAATGATTTCCTTCAAAAGCTGGGTGGTAGTTTACCATTAGACCATTTTACTTGCTATAAAATAAAGACTTACTACTGTTTTAAAACTTTTTCATATTTGCAGAAGTGAGAGTGTTATTTTCTAATTAACTTTTAAAAATTGAACTGGAAATGACAACATAGAATTATGTTTTTCTCATGTAAAATCACATTTTTATGGGGCAATCCAGGTGTGAATAAGCTTGGAGAAAGGTCAGTGTGATACTGAGCAATTTTGTATAACATCTATGTTTACGTAATGGTCACTTCTCTTTTAGGAGCTGATCCTGTTTGAAGGTGTGTTGTTTGTCTAGCCGCCTGCTTTTGAATCCCTAAGGTGGTCAGCCAATAAATGAAACTCAAACTTGTTTTAATATTTTTGTTTGATTAAAATGGTCACTACAATGAACAGGTTATATTTGTAAGAACATTTGTTTAAAAACAAACACCATTCTGTATAATGGCTTATGCCAAAAGTTGAACCAGCCCTATCTGTCTTCTTAACTCCTATGAGGTTTGAAAACTTACAAGAAAACTTTAGCATTTTCTCCTTCTAAGGCTGCTTAAAGTTTCCTCACTGTAGTTCACTGAGGAGTGGATATTTTCTTCCTTGTTATTCATTCTTTGCTCCTTCACTTGTTGAGTACCACACGACCCCTTGTACTTAGCTACAGTGCCGATGGACTAGAAATATTCTAGGCCTGGGATGTGACTGTCTCACCAACTTTATTAAATTTAAATCATGACTGAGACTGATAAAATGATCCAAATTACATTAACAGGACCATCCATCGTGTATCTGGAAGCAGAGAAGGTGGGATGATTATGTTATTATTTAGAATTGATACTGGATTTGTGTCATGTTATTTTTGCTGTTTTCCTGAAGGATATGCTGGGTTTTTGTTGTGGTTGTTGCTTTGTTTTTAATTTATTTCTATGAGGAAAACATTCTGTGGTCAGAGGATTGAAGTGCAAAACAAAATGTACTAAGTGAATGAAGTGAAGCCAAGCCATCCCATTCTCTCTGGTTATCCTAATGATAGATGCAAATTAACTTATGATCATCTTGGCTGGGATGATCAATATCGATTGTGAAAATGGCCACAGCTCCGTTTGTCACATGCAGACACTGCATAAGTGTTTAAACACGTTAATCAAGAACGTGTCCAGTGAAGTTCAATGTGAGTGGCAGAACTAAGAGAGCTTTAGGGACTGGAAAGCAGGCTGGATTTGAGGTAAGCTGGCAATCTATCCGTGTTTATAATTTATCACCTTGCACTGACACATCTTTTCTCAAGCCATCTGCTTCCTCCATATCATTAGAGAACAAGGCACAGGCCACATTTTCTGTTTATTTAGCAACATACTTGTTAGCGACTGCATGAGAGAGTGCTTATTACTTCAAGAACTTGTATTTTCAGATAGGTAGAGTGGCTCTATGGACATTAGAAGTCATGCACTCTAGAAACCAATAGTGTGACATTTTCTGAAGCAGATCCAATGATTTTACAATTAACACTTGGTGGACATCAAAGTTTCATTGGTATATGCACATATATTTATTGTAAGCTTTTCTAACAACACTAAACATATGAAAATCTCCCTCTATATTTTATTTCCAGATAGATGACAGAAACCTATATGCTGGTAAAGCTCTCTGGCTCTTTTTTTTTAAATTTCTTCTGATTACACTTAACAGGAAAATTCCTTTTCTGTGAATTGTGATACAGTATTAAGTTTCCATTTTTAAAAGCAAAAATATAGTTTTAACAGAACTATTAAGGAAGATCAGGAGAAAAAGAATGACTGCATTTCCAAGCGTTAACATATTCAGTGTTTCCCTTTCTTGACAAGAATAGCAGTGCAGATGTTAATTATGATATACAGCATGACTCCTCAAGACACCTAAAATCCTTGGTCTTTGTGCCCTCTGGTCCTTTGTTGATTTAATGACTAGCTTATATAGAAGAATAAGAAAATGGATCTCTAACAATCATTTTAAGTGTGTCTCTTCACCCCTCCCCAAATACCTTTCAGAACATTTGGCTTTACATTAAAACTTAACTTTAAGAAAGGAATGTTTCCTAAATAGTCTCCTTAAGAGGGGTTTGCAGTTGCACTTAAACCAGATACTTCTACCTTTACTTGGTGAATTGAATTGTTAAGAAACAATTTGAGAACATAAGTTATTCACAGGCAATAGCAGGCAATTGCAAAATATGTGTGTAACCCCAGCCCCCAGATGATACAACTTATAAGAATAAAAAAAATTCATGTCACTAAAGAAACAGAGAATTGCTTGATTTCCTTCTAAGGAGTTGAAGAGATTTGTTTCTTTGGCTTCTCTCTTATAATTTGAAGTATTGTTCCTAAAGCACAGATTTTTATGGGCAGTATAGAGGATTATTTTATGATAAATTGATTTTATTTTGTCACTCTATTGGTTTTGTTTTGCTTTGGAACTTATTCTTTTAAACCTATGGTGGCATCACCTCTTGAATCGGTTTTAAAGTGAATGCTTAAGGCAAAACTCAGGAAGAGTCAAAACCGCAAAAACCGCCCTTGAAACTCGCTCCTCATGTCAAGATACTCACATTTCAGAAGGATGAGGGACAGAGGGAAGATGCATTCCCACACCCCACAGCAGTGTGCTCTCAGGGATATTGCTCATTATCCCTGGGAGGAAGATCAGCAGAGTCACCTGGACTGTTTTAACTGTCTCCTTTCTGTCTCACAGTTTTAGCCCAGTAGGTATAGTTGAAGTTGGATCACTGAAATGCACATACATTATACCTATGATGCAACCTCTATGAGTAGAGACATGAGCAAACTCTGAAAGACCATGGGAAACCTGTGAGGCCTGACTCTCCTGTTCGCATCTGAGCCAAGACCATTAATGCTCAGATGTGCACCATCTCACTCCACTGTTCTGTCCTGTTAACTCCTTCATAAGATGGAAAAATACTGCATGTATTAGAAGTGTCTAATAGCAATGGTAAAAGGCATCTCTCTTATCCCAGTCCTTTTCACGAGGGAAGATGGGTTCAGAGAGATAAAGTGACTTGCTCTCAGAAGTCACACACCTATTTAGAGCTTGCCCAGGATTTAATTCCCAAACACAGCTGCATGCTCCTGCATCTCTGTTGTTGACCGAAGACATCATTTTAGATTAATAATGGGAATTAAAATGAGCATCACCAATATGAAGTAAAACCTATGTGCCAAGTATAATAACCTAGAGTGCGAGGATAGCCATCTGTCACTCAATGTGACAAGGACACTTGAAAATGTAGGATAACAGGCAGTGAAAGGGTTGCAGAAAAAAGCTGATTGCAAAGCAAAGTATTAAGGAAAGTTAAGTTTCCCAAGCAAATAGAATAATCAAAGTGACTTTATAAACACAGAAACATGTTGTCTGTAAACTGGAATTATTACAAACATTTAGATTCATATAATTCACCAAAGGATTGGAAGAGGCAGGATTATCAGAGTAGAGCTTGGTTACCAATATTTCACCTTAAAACTAAGAACATCTGAATACATATGCTAAAACTAAGTACACCTGAAAGTACACATGCAAACAGAACATCTGTCATCTTTCATTCCCATTCTGGGACACTAGACATCAATATCCCCAATTTGACTAACTTATAATATTGTGCTTTTAAAATTCAGAGAAATTAATTTATTAATGTGATAGCAACAAAGCAAGAGGCACATAGGGTCTCTGTAATGCAATCTTGATAGATATTTTTATAATGAATTCCCTGGCTACTTTTAGCTCTCTATAAAAAAATGCCATTCCATTCCAGCATTGAACATTGTGGTCTTTGCTAAGGGAAAATAGTTATTCAGAAAACTATTCTATTTTCACAAGAAGGACAAGCTCTCGTCTCCAGGTTTGTAGCAGATTGTTCCCCAGTTAAGTAGGTTAAGGCTAAAATGCACTTATGATGTCTCTGGGACTTGGGATGAGTTGTCTTTGGCTTATAGGATGAAATAAAAGTTTCCAGAAGCCAAAAATATTTTAAAAGCAGAGATAACATTTATATTGAGTTTAACTGTGTCAGTCTACTCCACAATTAGAGTTGACAAGGTTAAATTTCTGATTGTCTTCTTTTGAGTAAGCCGGCATTCAGAGGAAGAAAAGGATGCCTTTCCTTGTCGTTAGTCTGAAATTTACTTAGAAAAATGGTCCCTAAGAATGATCATGGTGCACTTGCATCTACCCAGAGTCTGTATTTCCTAAAGGGTCAATGTTCCTGTTACATATGCTTAATCCTAGAATACATTAGTGGGAGGTCACTCTTATGTTATTCACAGTCATTAAGCCTAATGCTTCTGGTTGCTATTAGTGAATACAAGTACTTCTAAAAAATACTGAGAAAAATAGAATTAGATTTGCTGTGTGATCTTGTGTCCATGGAGTTTGACTGAATTAGAATGAAATAGCTTTGAAGCAGAGGTTCATTATAATTGTAATGAAGCAAAATTGGCAGATCATCCCCACCTCCTATTCAGAAAACTAACAGGAACTGTGGCATATTTTTTCCTTGTAATATAGCTCAGGTATATTATTCCTTTTATTACTCTATCAAACCTTTATCCAGTGTCTTGTTATTTGGCATCCAGGAAACCCTAATAGCCTTGTTTTTAAGCAGCTCCCGCTTCCCACATTTTCAGCTAGTCTATCCTAAATACCATGACAACAAAATTATATTCCTGCTTACCACATTGATTACATCTTCATATGGTATAAGCCAGGACATGGAAGGGTAAAACTTAAAAGAAGATCCACTTTTCCCACTCTGTATACATAACCCCACGAGTGTTCTTATGGTGTGTACTCCCTAGTCTTTCATCTTTCCTAATTATTAATCTTTTGATATTACAGCCATGCCTTCTTTATTATGCTATAAAACACACATTGATAAAAGTGCATTGTCACACATGCATAATGCATTTTAACTCGTGATAATTTTACTCCCATTTGTGAAAATAATAGCAAAAAATCTTGAAAATTTACTAAATTTTAGAACTTTATAGAGTTAAAAATGTATTGAATTTAAGTAACAAACAATAAGCTATTAAAATTAGAAAACAAGATGCTTCGCTTCCCCACCCAACAAACTCAGTGCCTTAGTTTCAGACGCACCATTTTTCACTCCAACCACAGAACCTTTACATTGAATACCCTGCATTCACAAATATGCTGTTTTCCTTTTTCTTTTTGTTTAATCACCAAAACAGTCAGAATAATTTTTATTAATAAAATTATCTTTCTGAAGGTTAGGATACTCTTCTATATAGTCTTAGAAATTGCCATAATAATCTCCTTACCAAGTGAAATAATCACACCAAGCACAGATCTAAGAATGCAGTGCGTATTACCATGAGTAGGGAATGTAAGACCACTTGGAACAAAACTTTGAGAAGCAAGAAAAGTACTTTTGTCTTGAAAGAATTCATCACAACTCTTGTCATATAAAATTTTAATCTAGCTGGGCGTGGTGACACACACCTGTCATCTCAGTACTTTGAAGGCTGAGATAGGAGGATTGCAAGTTCAAGGACAGCCTCGGAAACTTAGGGAGACTCTCAACAACCTAGCTAGACCTTGTTTCAAAATGAAATAAAATAAAAGTCTGGGGTTGTAACTAGGAGGTAGAATGCTCTTGGATTCAATCCCCAGTACAGAAAAAAAAATCACCTAGGAGAAAGGAATAAAAATTGAGCTGTGTAAATATGTAAAGCACATATCCTTATGAGAGACAGCACAGTGTGGGCTGAAGGGCTGTGGATTTACATTCTGAGTACCGAAGGTCAAACACCTGTGCCAGCACAGGCAGCAGACATTGAGGGCCTCATCTAACTCCCCCATATCTTACATTCTTCATCTTTAAAATAGTGGTATATAATACCTGATTCATCATGAGACTGCTGTAAGCATAAAAAACCAGCTAGATCAATATACTGGGTGACAACTGTGTATGATAACTATAAAAATAAAATAAAAGGTGTATAGGAGTGCATCCAAATTTTCATACTCTAACTTCCCCGCTGTGAAACCTAGAATGCACTTAAATTTGTTTATTTCTGTCTATGCCTTTAATCTTGCTAAAACTGTGTGTATTTTTCCACAATCCTTGTAACTGGTTTGGCATCCTCTGACATCTAATTAATAAGCCTTTAGTTACTTAATAAAGATCAATGTTGAAAACATAAATAAAATATCACTGACCCTTCAAAGATCCTGTTAGTTATCAAATATGGATGTAGGATAGTTTATAATTAGTTGTTCCATAAAATTAATCAGTCAGCTTTTAATCTTCTTAGGTTTATCCTCATCAAAGCCAGAAATATTTTAGCCTTATGAAATAATTTTTGAAGCATTCAATAAAATCCTTTGCCAAATTATCATCATTTATTACCTTTATTCACTCACTGTTTATTTAAATTATAGAAATCACACAAAGAATATTTTTCAGACATAAATAATAATGTCTCTGGTCTGTGATTTAAAGGGCTTGTGTCATTTAAATTTGGGGGCACACTGTCAACATCAGAAGAAAAATCTGCTGAAAGTAATAAGTGCCTTAGAAGTGTGATATTGTCATTTATGGAAAGAAGCAATAGTTAAAGTAGGAAATTAAAATATCTTTTTTTAATTTTTTTCACATAAATCAGAATGTTTACAATGTGGGATTATGCTCTAAACTCATTGTGTGTCAGAATAGTCCTGTGTTGCTCTCATTTCTCTTGAGCACTCAAATAACCTGTGAGAGTTGACGTCTGAATGTCTTAAGGGCAGTGGAGTGGTTTATATTCTTTCCAATTGATCCATGTTCACTGAGAATGGGTTTTCTGCCTGGATTGAGGACAGTCACTGAGTGTGACAGGTGTGACTGACAACGGCAGCACAGTAAGCACTTTAGTGTTTCAATATGATTTCTACAGTCAAGATGTGATTTTTTTCCTTTAGACAAAGATATTGAATTGAGCTTCAGAGAAATATCAGAGCACATTTTCTTGGACACTGGCCCTAAAAGTTGAACATTCATTTTTAAACTAGAACATACCTTAAAGAAGTAATTCTTAAACCTTGATTTTTTCCCCTGAATTTAAAAGATTAGTTAATATTTTAATTTGTCAGTTTTCAGTTAACCATTCCAAAATGTCATTTTTAAATGATATTGTGCTATTTTTTCTCCTTTTCAAGGCAATAAGTTTAAAAAATCATTTTTGGAGAAAACTATATTTTCACTTGATGTTAACTGTAGGGATTTGGGAATTTGCAAAGTTATAATGGAGACTAGTAAGTCATAAGGCATAAACCATCAAACTAAGATAGGTTCTACTATAAATGAAACTGTATAATTCCAGTCCTTTTATAATTGAAACTTTGAGTCAAAGCCCTCAGCCATAGTTGCCTGTGTGACTGTGATTGGCAGAATCTCAATGCTTAACAATTATTCCGATTTTTTACTGAGATGCAGAGAAACTAGATTAAAGAGTTTAGAAAAAAAAATTCTGTCTTCTGATTCTGGGAGCTGCTCAGTCACTCAAGGTGCAGATTCAAGTCTATCATTTCAACTAATTATGCCACCCCTCATTCCAGCCCTGTTAGCCTAAGGAATCTACACTTAATGTTCTTCAGTCTCCTTATTCCTTGAGACAGTGCAGCCCACTGAAGGACACCATGATTCATGATGCTTTCTAAAGTCTTTCCCTGTGGCTAATACAAGGAATGGGCTTTTAATAAAATGTTCAGGGACCACTTTTCATCCCTTGTCATCCAAAATAAGACTTGCTGCTTCTCAGAGCTCTTTCTATAGAGGGTGGCTGTGTGTTTGCAGGCACATGTTGTGGAATTTGTGTCTGAAGTTCCTGTGTGTACACAGGAGAGCCAAATGGAGAGTGTAAATTCAGAGATCTTTCTGAAATCATAGAGAAGACATCACAAATGTGAATTTTCTTTGCTGAACTTAAACCAAACTGACTGAAGTGAAACAGATATTTCTTATTATATGAAAGTACTGATTTTTTACAAAAACACACAACTTTGCAATGTCTACAACACCAAGCATCTGGTTGCTGTTCTGAATATAAATGTTTTATTAAACACTTAAAATGCATCTTTTTGGTGCTAATTAAATGAATTTAACCCAATTAGAGGGTTGAAAACACTTTGTAAGTGCTCGATAGCAGGCAGGCCTGCCTGAGAAATGTTGCACTCCGTCACTTCTTTCCCTCACACACCACTTGCACGTGACATGAATCATATAGCAGTCCGCTCAGTGCTTATTTTGATAGTTTCCTTTTTGCTTTGCTCTTTAAAATCCTCTGCTCCAATCTCTCGGCGCTAGATGTTTGCTCAGGATGCTTGCTAATTCACCAAGTAATTGCTCACAGGGTCCCATTTTCCGAATTGAAAAACAGAAGCGGGGAGATCTTCTGTTTCCTGCCGACACAGTGACATATTTAGAAGCAGTTGTCTATACAAGTGTCTGCCTCAGCATGTCCTGCAACCAAAGTCAGTGCCCACCAGAAGCTTTGCCCATGCCGCATATTTACCATGTTTTAGACACTCACTCGTCCTGCCAACACCTACTGTGCTTCAACTACAGCCCACTGGACAGATTCATTGCCAGTGTTTGGTTTATTTTTCTGTCCCATTCTGGGCTGTAGCAAAAGGTGGAAAATGTGGCTGGGGGCAGGGAGAGCCTTACTTTTAAAGAAAAGATCAAGGACAAAATAACTTCCAGAAAAAAATATTCTTTAAGCTCCTTTTGGTACAGCAGTGTTAAAGTATAGATCTCAAAGGCTCTCAAGTCTTATTTTTTTACTTGAGGAAAAAAGAACTACACATAATAACACGATTCTGTATAGAGCAAATGCCAGCAGCACATTGTATGTTCAAGTACAAATGACCTATATTCATCACGTCCAGCCTTAGCATAAGATGATTCCTGAAGTGGCTACTGTATTTTAAGCAAAGAGTAGACTGTTTGGAAAAAAAAAGATAGCCAGGCATGGTGGCATAAACCTATAATCCCAGTACATGAGAGTCTGAGACAGGAAGATTGCAGGTTCATGGCCAGCCTCAGCAACTTAGTGAGGCCCTGTTTCAAAATAAAAAAAAAGAAAAATGGAGATGGGGGTGTAGCTCAGAGGTAGAATGTCCCTGGGCTCAACCCCAGTACCACAAAATAAATAAACAGACCAAAAAATAGGCACACATCTGAAGATTATGAAGTCTTTTGAGAATGAGTGTTGTGGGATATTTTATTTATGTCTGAGATAATGTTTCAGAAAGGCACATCTCCATTTTAAGAGAAAACTATAGTTGGAAGGATACTGATTAGGAGTTGGTTGAATTAGTCTCAGTAAATAATTATAGACACAAATTTTAAACTGCACTGAGAAGAGAAAGTTGTGTAATATGTGTGTGTGTATGTGTGTGTGTGTGTGTGTGTGTGTGTGTGTGTGTGTGTGTGTTTCCTGGAACATAGTCATTGAAAACAAGATTTGATACTGCATGCAAAACACAGGGCAGACAAGACCTCCTGATTTCCAGACAACTGAGGAGATTTTTCAAATTAAAGTAGAGTCATATCTGATTGTCACTGGGACAAGTCCAGCCTTGGCAATTCCATTAATGAAAGGGATGAAGCTTGGCCAACACATATTGAAATACTATTATGGGAGCTCTCTGGCCCCAAAGTACATGAGTGCCAGAGGAAAAGTAAATGGTTACAATAAATCTCTTTATTTGGTTGAACACTTGCTGGAATTTCTCACTGGGCATATCTATGTGCACTACGAAACTATCAAATAAGGGATGCAGAATTCTCTGAGGACTTGCTGAAATACATTTTAAAAGTACCATACAATGGTTTAATATGTTTTATGATTTAATGAAAAACATATTTAAACTGGTGATCAACCCAAATGAGCTGGCAGAAGGTTTATTATTCAGCAAATATGTATTGATCCCCCAGTTGTTGCAGACAGTCCACTAGGTACAGGGGATACAGCTAGGAAGAAGGCAGCATATCCCCAAGAGGATTATAGTTTAGTGGCTATAAATGAATAGACAAGCTAGACTTTCTCTATGTGGGAGCTCAGAAACGGCAAATTCCTTGGCGAGAAAGCTAAGGGACTTCACATGAAACACTATGTATTTATTTTCTATGTTTTATTTGGGGACTAGTTTTTTAATGGTTTAATGAAAATGGAGAGGAGGTATGGGAGGGAGGATTCTAAATTGCCTTTCTGGCAGTGCAGCAAACTAACCACAAACCCTTAAAGTAATTGCAGACTGTGATAAATGCTATAAAGGAAAAGAAGAATGTGCTGTGAGGGAGAATAATAGAGAATCAAAGTTGCCAGCAGGTGTTTTCTATAAAGCAAGAAAATGTCTGTGCCCAGCGGTTCTCCTAAAAGGATTCAAAGGTCCTCCATGTTCCTTGGCTCACCTAGGAAAGAGGCACCTTCCAAATTCCTGAGTGCTAAGTAACGTTCCACTATGAAGTGATGCTGCTCTGATCATTCAGGGGAGATGGAGTCCAGGAGTAAAAAGAAGTATGTGCATGGGAGCGTATGCTGTGTTAGAATGAGGCCTTCAATCAGCTCTTCACAAGTCAGTGCAGTGGCTCATGCCTGGCAATCTCCATTTATCAAAAGAGAAAGATGGCAATCCTTTTTATTAGTACAATCTTTCAAGTTAAGTCATAATTCTCAAATCAACAGAGCTTACCGGTTGTTTGCTGATTTGTTACTTTATGTTAATTCATCTGTTCTACAAATACTATGTATATATAATCTCCCATAGCTGTGTATATCCTCGGGGTGAACATGGTGCAGAGACTGACTGTGAGACAACTATCAGAATTCTGGCTACAGGTGCATGTGGTAAAGAACATTACTAGAGGATATCCCCATCATGCTCCCTTAAAACTCCTCCAAGCCATAAGGATTGTAAATGAAGAGCAATACAAATTACCATGGGGGCATGGGAAGATTGGATAAATGATACTGAAGCTAGAAGAGGCAAGTATAATCTGCTGGACTCACAACCCATTCAATACTCCTGTGTAGCCAATGTGAAAACCCGATGACTCCTGGCACATGACAGTGGACTACTAGAAGGTAAATAAAGTGACATCACCCTTGCATGCAGTAG
>PVJS01024802.1:13203-28479 GCA_004027185.1 Glis glis
AAAAAAAAAAAAAAAAAAAAGAATTAATGGATCATCTGTCACATGAACTGGGACAGTTCTATTACATTGTAGACCTGGAAAATGCCCTTTTCTCCATTGACATTACCCCAGAAAGTCAAGAACAATTTGCTTTTACCTGAGAAGGGTGGTAATGATCCTTTGGTCCTTTTAGATATTTCCCCAGGGATACCTGCATAGCCCCACCTTGTGTCATGGTTTGGTGGCACAAGATTTAGCCTCTTGGTGGAAACTGAGGCTGTATGGTTGTACCATTATGTTGATAATATTATGCTAACCTCTGATTCTCTTCCAGAGTTAGAAGCAGCTGCATGCAGCCTCAAAGCCCCTTTCCAAGAATGGGGGTGGGCTGTCAATGAAGACAAGGTCCAGGGACCTGGGTATTCTGTCAAATTCTTGGGAGTTGTCTGTTCAGGTAAGACAAAGGTGATACCTCAAGCAGTGATAGACAAGATACAAAACTATCCTCGGACAGGAATGGTCAAACAGTTATAGATGTAACTGGGTCTTTTGGGGTTTTGGTGAACCCCAATTGAGTTTTAGTCACAGCATTGGAAAGGGACAGAGGCACACTACCCTTTCATTGAAAAACACTGGCCATATAGGCTGCCCTCTTAGCTTGTGAACCCATTATAGGTACTGGATCAGTGACGGTGCAGACCACCTACCCTATTGAAGGCTGGCTGAGGTCCTGGACTTGGGCCCCATGGACAGGCATAGCCCAAGTGCCCACTCTGACAAAGTGGGGTGCATATTTAAAACAACAAAGAGTATTCTATCAGCCCTTTGACCAAGCAGTTACATGCTTTGCTGGGGCCAGTACAGTTCTGAGTGACAACCCCTCAGAACCCACAGAAGTAGGAGATGCCTCAAGTCCCTGTGAGGAAGGAAAAGCCCCAATACCTGTGGGAACATGGTATCAGAACCCATGGGAATGGGAGACATCCCAAGTCCCTGTGTAGAAGGGAAGCTTCGTTGGGGCTAGTGCATTTCCAAAAGACACCCTCTCAGAAATCATGGAAGTGGTAGATACCCCAAGTCCCTACAAGGAAGGGAAAGCCCCAATACCCATGAAAGTGTGGTATTGGGACCCACAGAAGTGGGAGATGCCCCAAGTCCCTATGAGAAGGGAAAGCCCCTATGCCCATGGAAGCATGGTATAATGATGGCTTCCCATGTGAGTGCTGTGGCCTTACAGCCTGCCACAGAAATGATTTGGTATGAGACTGGTGCCGGATGCTCAAGTCAATGGGCCAAGCTCTGAGCTTTCTGGTTAGTCCTCATGAAAGTGACTGGGCCCTTGCGTGTCTGTACAGACAGCTGGACAGTCTATTCGAGACTAACTTTGTGGCTGCCCCAATGAGCAGCCCAACACTGGCTGATTGGGCACCACCCATATAGGGAGGACCTGTGGAAATGGGGTCTCTGGGAAGGCGCTACTATATAGCATGTTCCAGGGTATAAGCCTTAGCAGATCCCTAGTAATGATAATCTTCAGGCCTTATAGGAGGACCTCTTCACAACCTGGTGGAACTCACTGGGTTCCTCCTGGAGATGAGTATTGACTATCCTCATCTGTGTGGCTGGAGGACTAATAGTAATTTGATGCACCCTCTATTACTGTTGTGGTCTTTGGGTCCAATGTAATGCTCTCTGGGTCAAGTCATACACCACCACCCTGTAGGGGGTGGAGTGTGTGGCCCAGAGAAAGTACAGGTTGGCAGTGAGGGCATGACCCTACTCACCCCACACAGTCACAGATGACCCTGCTCATCCTGCACAGCCACAGATGAGCCGTTAGTTACATAAGCGCGAGTAGGTGATACACAGCATGCATGCCCACATTACGCTGGCATGACATGTGCCATTTTGCCTAGAACTCTATTAAAGGGATGGATCTGTAAAATAAAGCTGCTGTTGTTCTCCTCCTGATGGCAACTCCACATACTTTCTTTTCCCTGGGGATCTCACCACCAAAACCTCCCCTACAATCACAGCTGGCCCCTAATAGGGCCCCTGACACAACTATAATCCCAACAGTACTTGAGAGGCCAAGATGGGAGGATCACAGATTCAAGGACTGTCTCAGCAACTTAGCAAGACCCTCAGCAGCTTAGGGAGACCTTATTTCAGAATAAAAAATATTGCCAGGCATGATGCTACACACCTGTAATCCCAGTACTTGGAAAGCTGAGACAGGAAGGTCCCAGGTTTGAGACCAGCCTCAGCAACTTAAAGAGACTCTCAGCAACTTAGTGAGACCCTGTTTCCAAATAAAAAATAAAAGAGGGCTGAGGGTATAGCTCAGAGGTAGAACAACCATGGGTCTAAGCCTCATTACCATACACACAAAAAATTTTTAAAGGTTGGGAGTTTATCTTGGAGGCAGAACTCCCCTGCGTTCAATTCCCAGTATCAAAAAAAAAAAGAAAGAAAGAAAAAGAAAATAAAATCATATCTTTAGCATATTTCCTTCTCACTCTCTTTCTCTCTCTCTCTCTGTATGTATGTGTATATATATATATATATATATATATGTATATGTATATATATATATATAAAATGATATGTAAAAATATATGTACTTATTAGCTCTGCTCTTACAGAAATAAACAGGGACATTTTTGTCACTGTTCATTGAGATGACAAGCTCATTTCAATGCAGTTCGAGTTTTACTCTTAGCATTTATGGCATTATTTGCTCTCTTACATTGAGGCTGACAGATGCGTGGTTTATATTTAACCTAAAGGTGGCATCTACAACTGCAAAGACTTTTAATTATGACAGAATTGAAAACATACAGGATTCCCACTACTAGGAAGACTTCCTTACTTGCACACACTTCCATATAAAATACCAAATACAAGGAAAAATTTTAAAAAGACAAAAATTGGGAACTGTTATCTTAGGTAAAAGAAATAAACATCTATGGATATATTTTTAGGAACAAGCATAATGTCATGGACTCAGAATAGTTGTCAAAAGAAAAGATGGAGATTTTATTTTTAACCTGGTCCCAGACATTAACTGCAGGAGGCATCAGAAATCTGAAATTTCCTCCACTACACCAATATAGCACTGAGGCAGAATGATGGCCTGGGCTCCCCCCCATGAAGGCCAGGCCAGCAGGGGTGTGTGTTCTGCACAGCACAGCCACAAGCAGCATGTCCCTTTGCACTGCTCTTTCTCCTTTTTCTTGAAGTAAACAGTGGAGTCCCCAAGGACCAGCTACTTCTGTGAAGTAGAGAAATTACTCTGGATAGAAATTACAAAATGGAATGACTTAAGAACAAAGATCTTTATTTTTGATCTTGTATCTTTGTTGTTTTTATATCAGAATTAAAGGTCTTAAAATGGAGAGAGAAAAAATTAATAAAGTAGACATTTTATTAAAATATTACTTATTTATTGTATTGTTGGAGATGAAACCCTGTGCATCATGCTATGCTAGGCAAGCACTCTACCACTGAGCTGTACCACATCAAAAGATATTAGGGAGTTATTTTTATTGATTAGAAAAAACATCAAGAAAATTTTTGTTAAGGTGTGTTTGCCTGGGTGCTTGGAATATTTACTAGTAAAAGAATGATTAATTAATAACAGAATGATTTCAGTTCAATTCTTAAAAAAGTACATTCATTCCTGTGGCTAATTTCATATGCCAACTTGACCAGACTATGGTAACCAGGTATTTGGTCAAACAACAACATAATTGTTATTATGAAGGTAATTTTTAGATTGGATTAACATTTAAATGAGTAGACTTTGAGTAAAGCAGATTGCCTTCATAATGGATGTGGGCCTAATCTGACCAGCTGAAGTCCTTAAGAGTGAAGAAGGTAGAGGTCCTTAGTGGAATAGGTGATTCTACCCCCAGACTGCACCACCACCCATGACCTCCAGCCTGTTGTCCTGCTACACAGAGCTTAGACTTGCCAGCATATGATATATATATATATGTAAAACAGTGATATATATCAAATTGTTTTGTTTCTCTGAATATCCTAATACACTGCTGTGTGCATGTATGTTACTATCACTATTTATTACATTATGATATGAGACTATAAGACCATAATGTACCAATAAAAGTATTAAAAAAAGAATATGTTCACTAAAATATTTCCTGGTCGGATTATACTATACATCTCATGTTTCTTTACAACTTACTTGTTGTGTTCACTTAGTACAATGATTGTGACTTAGGGCACAAGCTCCCATCATTCTTATAACAAAAATCTGCCTTTAGATTCATGTCTTATCAAGAATAGATAATAGCATAGCCTTCATATTGGACCTGTAATTATATATCATAAGGATGACCTTGTCATCCGAGCAACTACCCTAAAGAAAAAATTAAATATTTCACAGTATATTTATATTCATTTGTTTTATATTATTGAGTTTCATCCCCCAAATAGGCATTTATACACCTATCTAATAAATGATGAAAGAAGATGATAGACATGTCCAAAGCTTCAGAAAGCAGTATATGTGCATAGTTAGGACTGAAATTCATCTAGATGGACTTCAAACCCTTGTTTTTTTATTTGTTCATTTATTTTTGTTTTATTGTGTTTTGAATCACATCCCAGCAGCTAAATCAAAAGCATATACTACGAAAATCATTACTATTTGCTTTAGGCTGCTATTGCATGTCAGCTCAGCAGGATATATAAAAGAAAGCATTAGATAGTCACTTTTATCCAATGAGCAAACTCACTTCTACTGACTTCAAAGCACACAATTTCTGAATTCTAATTCTTTTCTCATTTGATATTTGAGAATTATCTCATCTCCTACTTACTGCCTTTTAACAGAGCCAGCTCTGACCTTCAGTACATGCTTGATACACTTCCTATATTTCTTCACTTGTTAACTTGTTTAGATAATATCATTAGCTACAATAATATAAAACACCAACATAAAACAAATTAAGTGAACAAACAAAAAATGTTAACATTTTTGATAGCACCATTCTAAGTATTTGATATGCATTATTTTATTTAATTTTAATAACCCTTTGAGGTGGGACATTTTATTCTTATTTTAGTAAAAGAGAAACAGAATGTTGGAGACACTTTGCACAAAAAAGCTGAGCTAATAAGTGGTATACCAGGATTTAAACCCAGGTATGTCCGATTCCAAAATTTATACTTTTAGTCAGGATGAAATATTCTCTGACTATGAAATGTAGTTTGACCCTACAAACCCTCTTCCTGCCATTTCTTCATGTTTTTTTTTAACAATAGACAAGAAAAATTTTACTCTTGATAAGGCAGTAAAATACTGGTCTAAATTTTAAAGGGCTTTTATGTATTTGAAAGCATGGTTTCTGAAGGCCTATTCTGTAATTCTCTGCACAAGAGGGATGCAGCAGTGACCCAGCTTTTGGCAGAGCACACACCAGAAAATCTTGTGAGAACAAATGGTCCAGTTGGTTTCTTCTGAATATAAGTAGTCATGTGTTGCATTGGGTGCATACTGAAAAGACAAATACAGATATGAAAGGCTCCTGCTAAGGACTCGATAGGAACCCACTCCATACACACAGAGGCAGACGCACTAACTGAGATCTGAATATGTCAATTTAGAGTGTCATAAAATATATATATATATACACATATATATATACTTAATATATATTTTATATATATTTGAAATATTTATATATTACATATAAATATATTTGAGATATGTATATATATATGAAAATAATTTCTACTATATTCCCAGACCTCAATCAAAGTCTTCAAGTTTCAGAATGTTTTTTCATTGGCAAAATCCATAGTATTATACCAACTGCGAATCCATCTTTGAAGCTAGAACTGGAGTGAGATTTGGTGTTAAATACAAAATCACAATGTAGAGTATAAGGCCTACCTTACTGACTGGAGCAGGTCAGACTGAATCGAGGGGTGATGTAGCCCTCCAAAAAGTGCAAGCTATCTCAATTATTTTAATAGCAGCAATAATAGACTAAAAATAGTTAATTATATATTTATAAAAGTAGAGGAATGTGTTGATACAAAACAGCCTATAGATGCTTTAAAAATGCCAAATAAGTTTTGACGGACCCCAATAGAGAAAAATAATTTAACATGTTTGTAGTTTTGTGAATAGGAAAATAAATGAGCTTTACTATTTGAACACAATGAGACAGAAGGTAAATTTTAAAACATATGTATTTTCTAAGGTTTAAGTGGTAAAAGGCATGTTGGTGATGTATCAATTCTATTTTTTAATTGTTATGTCAATCTAAGCCCAGAAGATTGTCTATTATGTCTCATAAGGATCATTTTCTTCATAATCCCAAATGCTCCAAATCTCTTAAATCACTAGAGACAACTTGCATAACTATCTAATTTTTAAAATTAAAATAAACAGATATAACACATAATAAAATCCTCCTTTGCAGCTATGGATGATACTGTACAATGTTTAGATAATTTTCTTTTTACATCCTTTTTTCCTTAGAGAATATTCCTTTCTCTACCAGAAAACTTCAGAATCAGTTAATATAAGTCAACATTAAGTACACAGTGAAGAATGTAATGTTTATGCATATGAAATCTTCATAGGAATAACAATAACGATATGTTTAGAATACTTCCAATGTCAAATCACTTTAGTAAAAAATACTTAAAAATGACATGAGGTCAAAATTAGGCTCAATCATAATTATGAATTTTCATTCTATTTATCTATGTTCAGGAAATTAAGATTGCTCTGAAAGTTATTTCCTGATATTTAATTTGGTCTTTGGAGAGAAAATCAACACATATAGAAAAAGAGGGTAACTATTCTTGGAAAAACTTAAGGATTTTGTTAAAGGCCCAGGCATGATCGGACTGTAGTTAAATGTAGTTATAAGTTTTCCATCTTGGAAGGCCTGGGGTGATTGAGGTCTGAGGAGAACATGTCTGGTCTTTAGAATGATCGTGTCCTGTTTCATAACTCTGGTTCATCCCACCACTTATACAGTTGGACCACAATTCTACAATTCAGTCCCCATTGGATGATAATTCATCTGAGGCTACATGTTAAAACAAACACACAATGAAAATATATACTAATTGATCATATACTTCTGATAATGACTTTCCATTTAGAGTCTGGATCAAAGACTAACCTCTCAAGTAATTTGTGGACATTTGAAATTTCACAAGGAACTTTTGAGATTACAGTCATTGTAGGCCTTATATTTTATATAAGTGGACAATGTAAATAAAAGGGCATTGAGATCTCAATTAATTTAAGAAACTTTTGTTTCAAATGAAAAGAAATTTAATTAAGTAAATCTTTGTCATGACATCTGGAGGGAAATCAGTGTTCTTGATTTTAGAAACTCAAAGTACAGCTAAGAATATGGCAAAAGAGTTGGTTAACATATAGAACAAGCATGTAAAGGAAATGCCTATAAATGGTGAATAATTTTTACTTCTCCATTGGATCCAGATGGACCCAGCTCCAGACAAACAGTACTTACACGTGAACCTTGTGACTTCGGGTTCATTAATTGGATAGCCAAAATTTCAATTTTCAATTCTGTAAAATTTAGGATGGTAATGCTTACCTCTGAAAATTACTGTAAAGCTTATTAAAGTACATAAATAAAATCATATATCATAGAACCCAGAAAACAGTGGGTGCCAATTGATGTTCCCACTCTTTCTTTGCCTTTTATTTTTCTGGCTCCTCAACATCTCTCTTCGTTATGTTACTCAGTTAGTGGAAAAAAATTATAACAGTTTTTATGGATTATATGCATTTGAATATAATATAAACATTTTTAAATAAGCAATAATTAAAACAAGGGGTTTTACTAATTTTAATGTGGCAAGGAATGGAAGCAACAGTATCAAAGTTATTTTCTGGGCATGATAAAGTGAGTCATGCTATTCTGAAGATTCTTAATATCTGGTTTTACACTTTTTAAGTTATTTTGTAAGCTTAGTTAACAGTATTCTTAAACAGGAGACCACTTTCCTGAAGACATCACACTCAGTTGTAGGTGAGTGCGTCTCTTCTCAGAATAATCTATTGTGAAAGCCGTGTGGGGTGTTCCTCTGTGTTGAAGTTCTATCTGCCCTCTAGCTAAGTTTGCTTCAGAGGAAATGCGATCCTGACCACTGGGCTGATGGATGTACACATAACCGACTTGTTCAATTCTAATTTAATTCTAGAAATCTATCTCCTTTATGACTTTAATTTTTCTGACATGAAAACCTTCTATCTTTTTAGGCTTGCATTGCTTCTACTGAACAGAAGTATTCCTTGGGATGGAGGCAAAAAAAAAAATCAGAAAACAAGCAGCAATAAACAATCTCACAAAACCAATTTTCATATTGGCAGAAAAACACGAGAAACTCCAAATAGCCATAACTTGAAACAGTGGCAGATCCTGGGCAGCATAGGATTTGACATTATTAATGAAAACTTTCACCACCAACATGCACATCCTTTAGTTTCAGGAGGCTTGAGTTTTTCACATACACAGTGGTGGAAACGTATAATAGATCAAAAGAGGGAAAACATGACTTCCATTCTCAGCGCAGACATGGCTATAGCGTTTGTGATCATAGGTGAGCTGAAACACACCCAGGAAGGTATTTGTTCCTATTTTCTATAGTCATGAGAACAATGAGAGCAAAAGGGTGGCCCTAAAGGAACTCTTTCTACAACCCTTTGTTTAACCTAAGTTTTAGAGATGATCAAAGTCATTGGGTATTCTGGCTATATTAGTAATTTGTCTCTTTATAAAAGTCATATTTTAATTGCCTCTCACACCATAGATCTTTTGCTAAAAAGTCTTAATATAATAGACCCAGAGCATAATGAAACACTCAGAATAAAGTTGCCAGCAAATCCAGCATGTCATGATTCTATTATTTTTCTGTGTGTATGCAGTGCTTTCCTTTACATTAAAAACCAAACAAAACACATCCATTCATTTTTTTTCCTGTAATTTTTGTCTTTTAGAACATGCAATTGTGCTTGAGTCAAATAGCAAAATGGGAAAGAGAAAGCATTATACACATTTTGGAGGCACTTTTTATAAAAGGGACTATTACAGCACCACGGGGCTTCTTCCAGTTCACTTCTTTGGATTTCTTTATCCCTTCTAGTATATCAAAAATGTCCTTTTTCATTTTTTTGTTTCCCTATGCACAAACATTTAATTCTCTTTGAAGCTAACCTTTCGACACCTACTAAAAATCTACTGTTGCTTAAGCGTAGTAGTGAGTTGACATCAGGATCCTACAGCACTGTCCTATCCAACTATAATTGAGGGAGAGAGTGGACAGATAAGCTTTCTTAAACCCAAGCTTCTCCCGGGTCTCCCTCAATTAAAAGCTTTAGAACAATTGCACACATCCAGCCACTCAACGAAATATAATAGGGTGACATCATGTTATTTTCAAATATTTCAAATAAGCTCTATAAATGTGAAACTCAAATTCACTTGGAGAGCAGGAGCTAATGTTTTAAAAGTCCTAAGGATCTTTCCTTTTTTATCCTTGACTAGTTTGATGCTTGCAAATTTTCTCAGCTAGGAGAAATATAGAATTGAGAGACATGAAAATTCTATATTTTTTTCTTTAGGGGAGAGTTTTCATGGTGACATTTTTTTCTGCTCTGCAGCTTGTTGTTAATGCTCCAAACCAATGGGCTTAGAATAAATCTAAATGATATAAAACACGTTCAGGGCTAGGTCTAGAGTGTTTTGTTTTGTTTTGTTTTGTTTTGTTTTGTTTTGAGGTACCAGGGATTAAACCTAGGGGCATTCTACCTCCAGGCTACACCCCCAGCCCTATTTTTCATTCTTTATTTTGAAACAAGGTCTCACTATGTTGCGGAGGGCCTCACTGAGTAGCTGAGGCTGGCCGCGAACCCAGATCCTCCAGTCTCAGCCTCCCAAGTACTGGGATTACAAGCGTGCGCCACCACGTCCAGCCAAGGTCTAGAGTTTTAATCACCAAAGAAACTTAGTTCCCTTCACATTATGGCTATTGCTGAATGATGAATTAACAGTGATAGCTAAACTTTCTCTTAAAGATGCTCTTCAGTAAGACTCTGCCAAATAAATACCATCTCACACCTGCTGCACCCCTGGAAATGAATCTATTCCTTTCGTTTTTTGTTTCTTGCGGTACTAGGGATTGAGCCCAGGGGCATTCTACCTCTGAGCTACACCCCTAGCCCTATTTTTTATTCTTTATTTTGAAACAGGGTCTCACTAAGTTGCAGAGGGCCTCACTAAATAGCTGAGGCTGGCCACAAACCTGTGATCCTCCTGTCTCAGCCTCCCAAGTACTGGGATTAACACGTGTATACCACCATGCCCAGTTTGAATCTATGCCTTTTACTTAAGCTTTCTTCCTAAATTATAATCATGTACACGTACTGACTTTTCCTTTTTCTTTTCTTTTCTTTTTTCTTTTGGTGCTAGGGATTGAATCCAGGGCATTCTACCTCCAAGCTACACCAGCCCCTTTTTATTTTTTATTTTGAAGAAGTGGCTCACTAAGTTGCTGAGGGTCACAGTAGGTTGCTGAGGATGGCCTCTATCCTGTGATCCTCCTGTCTCAGCCTCCTAGGTCTGGGGTCACAGGTGTGTGCGCACCACCATGCCAGACTCATAATAATGTTTTGGTCAAGGACGGACCCCATATGTCTCTGTGGCCCATAAGACTATGTGATCTAGGGATTCCATAACCAGCTTAGTTCCTGTAAGCACATTTATGATATTTGCACAATGATGAAATCACCAAACAATACATTCTCAGAAAGTATCCTCACTGCTAAGCAATATGTGACTATATTTCTTACTAATTCTTGTTTAAAAGTTCTAATCCTGTGTACTACTATATCCTCCATTATGCAAGCAGGTTAGATGGCCTGCTCAAAATCACCCATGTGATAGCTGACTAACAGTGAGTAGTTCACGGATAAACACACAAACATTATTTTTGCTTTGTTTTGTTTTTTTACAAAATTTGAACTACAGGAGACTATTTTATTACTAGGTCTTCTGCATGTCTACATACTAAAGTCCAAATACCAAATTTTTGCAGGAATTTTACTTTCAAGAAAAGTTATTTAATATAAAAATTTTTGCCTTGATTAGTTTTCCTGATATGAAATGGGACACCAAATCTATATTCCTTTTATAAAATTCAAGTACTTTTTAAGTACCTTTTAAGAATTAGAGTGTATTATCAAACATATTGTCACGTATTCCCAGATGACAATGACCACTTTAAAAGAAGATGATTACTAAAATTTAAAATAATGCTCTAATTTTTCCTATACCAAGTGTGGTGCGAGGAGCTGCAGCTGCAGCATGCCCAGGAGGTGGTTAGAAATACTGAGACTGAGCCTCACCTGAGATCTCCTGAACCTCAGTCTGCATTTTAACAAACCCACAAGTGATCTCTATGCACAGTGGAGCTTAAGAAGCACCAACCTAATTAATGACTTTGTTGATTTTTTGCTGCACAAGTGACCCAAAGAGAAACAAACATCTTCTATCTCTGAGTGTTCTGGGGTACAAGGTGTACACTTGCACTGAGCCGGTTTGCCAGAACCACTCCTGTACTAACAGGCATAGGACTTTTGTATAGCGATGGCCATAAATCTCCAGAATGAGGGCATGGTCAGGGCAGGACAGAAGCAGAATGGAGGAGAGCTTGTGGCTCCACTGCACGCGAGGGAGACATAAATATGCACACTCCAAGTGTGTGTTTACATACGCTTTGCTAGCAGCTGTATGGGCTGCAAGCTATAACAGGGCAAGTGTCCACTTGAATTAGATAGACGTCTCAGTAAAACTAAAAAAAATGGAAAAGGGGCATTTTGCCTCTTCTGCTCAGAGCTGGGCAGGGACTGCATGTCCACTAATAATATCTTCATAAGTTCAAACAGAAGCCTTATTTTTAAAAGAGAAAAGAATTTTTATTAAAGCTGTTAACCCATGTCTTACTGGGATTTAAATTAATCTAAACACAGATTTTTTAAGTGTCCATATTATGAAGCTGTTTCCATATTAGAGTTGGCTCAGAATTGCTTTAGAACTTTAAAAAGAAATCACCATTCTAATTCAGTATTTAAGTGTGAAGATTTACTATTAATGCTAGAAAATTAATAAAATATGACAATTCCCATTATAAATAGTTTCTTTTGTAGTGACTAAATGAATTTTGCAACAATAAAAATGGACAACTAGCTGAGTGTGGTGGTGCTCACCTGTCATCCCAGTGCTTGGGAGGCCAAGGCAGGAGTATTGCACATTCAGAGCCAACTCAGCAATTTAGCAAGGGCCTCAGCAATTTAGTGAGGCCCTGTTTCATAAAATAGGGTTGGAGGTATAGCTCAGAGGTACTGGTTCAGACCCCAGTACCAAAGACACACACACACACACACACACACACATACACACACACACACACACACACATACAGATGGAAAATTATAATAAATATCAAAAGAATTAATATTTATAAAGCATTGATGGTATTCTGGACATTACATGTATTAATGAATTTACTCTTCATAACCAGATAGGTCGTATCATTATTCTCCTTTCACAGATAAAGAAAATGAGGGACAGAAAGGTTAAGTAATTTGATTGAGGTCACACAGATAGTAAATGAGAGTCAGGACTCAAACCCTTTAAGTCTGTCTCCAGAGTTCATTTGTCAAGTATGATTACATTACGACATTCTTACGTGCTACCGTTTTGGTGCTCAGGAATTCCTTTTCATTATCATTGCCCAAATAAGCAAGTAAAAAAAAAATCAGACAAACAAATAACAAAAAATAAAAACAATCCACAATTTCACTAGTATCTCTAATTGAGGTAGCAGGAGACAAGCACTTAATTATATTAATAAAAAATAATGGTTAAATGCAGACGTTCCCTAGAAGAGTAAACTTCTAAAAGAATGCTGGAAGATAGGTGTATTAATTTTCTTTAGCAACTGTAACAATTCATTCCAAATTGAGAGGCATAACAGCACTCATTTATTATCACATAGTCATGCTGTCAGAAGTGTGGCTACAGAGGGGCTCAGCTGAATCCTTGGTTCAGAGTCTCACAAAGCCAAAGTCAAGGTATGGGCATCAGAGATTTCCCTTCTAGAAGTTCTGGGGATGAATCCCCCAGCATGCACATTTGAGTTGTTGGCTGACTTCAGTGTGGGTTATAAGGGCTGAGGTCCCTCTTTCCTCACTGTCAGCTAGTAGCCACCCCAGCATCTTAAGATCTCCCCCATTCCTTGACATATTGTCCCCTCCCTCTTCAAACCAGCAGCAATAAAGCTCTTCTTGCACTCAGAATCTCTGTGACTCATCATACTTTGTGTCTTTGTCTCCAGTTAGAGAGTTGTCTGCTTTTAAAGGCGCATGTGATTAGAGTGGGTCTACCTGGATAGCCCAGGGAAATCTCATTTGAATGCTCTAATCTAAAAGTGCCACTGCTGAGTCCCAACAGCAGTGGTTCCAAGGGTGAGGGCATGGGCATCATTGTATATATTCCCCTGGTTCCAGGGGTGAGGGCATGGGCATCACTGTAGGGATCTAGGCATTCTGCCTACTGCACTAGATATGGAAGGGGGGGATAATAAAGGTGCACAGAAATCCTAGACTGAGGACCAAAAATAAACTTTGAAATCATCTTCATTCTGTCTAACATAATGCTCACATCTCCTATATCATCTTTATTTGTTTCATGTAGGAGAATGCCTAACATCACTTACCAAAGTATTACTTAAGGAGAGAATTGTAAAAAGTTTATTTGGCCAGGTAGCTTCAGTACAAAAATCTGATATAGTTTCCATAGACTCAGTAATTTTGTCCCCAACTGTACAAACTGGATGAAAAAATAAAATCTCTTAAATCAACCTACTAGTGGCCTGAAACTGCACCCCCATATTAACACAAGGGAATGCAAATGCATTTCTACTGTAGTATAGTGAACGAGTGTGAATCTTAGCACAATGAAATGAACCAAACATGTAATGCAAGTCTCTAACTAGTGAAGTATGTGTCAGTGTTTGCAAAATGTAAAATCCAATACAAGGGGCAAAATTAATTTTAGAGTCCTGCCCTTTACTTCTACGGTGGCATTATTTTTATGATGTCTTTATTTTTTGAGATACTAATATTGTCATTCCTAGTTCTCCAAATGCAGTAGGTCTGCTCTGCTATTATTAACATTCCTTGGGTTTCATCTGTAAATACCAGTGCAGCTTAAACCAAAACACACATGCATGTCTCCAGAGAAGAAGACTGACACAGGACTGTGGACACATGAATGGGATGCATTGTCTAACTAACACAAAAATGCAAATGAATTGCAGAGAAAGAAAACTAAGGAATTCAAAGGCTTTCTTGATTGCCTTCTTTAAAATGCCAAGAACTTAAGCTGGCCTTTCTTATCTTCCACTACATGCATGTGACACTTTAGGAGGTCTTTCTTATTGTACTATAATTCAGGGATTGTTCCAGCTCTGTGCTCCATGCCTTTTTCCAAAGGGCAGCCTGAGATGTATAATTCGGGTAATGAACAGCTGCATAATTTAAGGGTCGAGCTAGTAGGGCACTGTTCCTTATTTGTGTTGCTTTTGCAGTTGCCAAGATGTTCCAGGCCTATTTAGGAATACCAGTTTTTGACTGCTTTATTTCTCTCAGATGATATATGCTGGGATTTGGTTGTGTTCCAGAAAGTGAATTTTATCAGCAGAAGTACCAGAGCAAGCTTTTCTCTCATTTTACTCCAAAGGGCAACAGCACTGAGCTATAATGAGGTAATTTTTTTCTAGCCATGCACACTCTGTGTTCTATCAGGCAGGGTTGTTTAAACCCAGCCCTGTCCCTTTCCAAGACATGATGGACTCAATCACAGAGCTATCAAAGGCATTTCCACACTACATCCCTCTCACACAAGGCCAATCTCCTGCATGTTCAAAAGGGACAGGCGACGAGGCCCTCCAAGATGAAGGCTGCGCGCTGATTAATCAGTGGTTTTTTTTATTCTGTCTTGGCAAGTATTCCATGTTTGTAAATAAAAGTTTTACCCTCCCATCCAAGTACTAACCAGGCCCGACCCTGCTTAGCTTCCGAGATCAGACGAGATCGGGCGCGTTCAGGGTGGTATGGCCGTATAAGTGGGATAGCATTAAACTACAAAGCTTCTGCTCATCAAAGGAAGCCATCAAGAGCTTAAAGAGAAAGCCTACGGAATGGGAAAAGAT
>PVJS01024803.1:0-17393 GCA_004027185.1 Glis glis
TTTTGAAACCAGGTCTCATGAAGTTGCGGAGGGCCTCGCTAGGTAGAGAGAGAGAGAGAGTGAGAGTGAGAGAGAGAGAGAGAGAGAGATCGCGCATGCACGCTGAGGTTGGCCGCGAACCTGGATCCTCCGGTCTCCGCCTCCCAAAGTACTGGGATTACAAGCGTGCGCCACCACGCCCGGCCAAAATTATACTTTCAATAGATCAAAATGTATTGAATCACTTTCAGAACATATCTAGGATTAATGTGCATTTAGTTCACATTTGTGGAAATCCTGTTTCTTTTCCTTTCTTCCCTCCTTCTTTCCTTCCTTCCTTCCTTCCTTCCTTCCTTCCTTCCTTCCTTCCTTCCTCCTTCTCTCCCTCCCTCACTATATTGTAATTTAATAGTGTTTAAATTAGTAATTCAATCAGCAGAAATTTATTCTTACTATAAGAGGGAATGAACCAAAGCCAAATTGGCTTCATTATCTGTATGTTGTTTTAAATTAAGAGAATATATTTTGCATAGTGGGAGAAGTTATTGGGACAATTTAACCAATTGGTCTGGGAAGGGGCATCACATGGTCCCTGGGGTTCATCCTTCCTTTAGGGGTTATGTGGGTAGCAAGAATATGTTCATGAGAGGGGTGGATGGGGAGAGAGTGGGAAGGGGATAGTTATTACAGATACCCCTGAGGGACCTACTGTTGTAACTATCAGTTCTAATAGTGGAAGGACCATGTTTTTCTTGTAAAAGAAAAACAATTGAACATCAAGATTAACAGCTGAAGTTTTCTTTTCATTCTGAAGATGATATTCTGTTCATTCAACCTTTTCATTGTTTCCCAGTATTTATGTTTGGCCTATATATTCATGAAAATTAAATTTTCCTTCCTTCTTTCCTTCCTTCCTTCCTTCCTTCCTTCCTTCCTTCCTTCCTTCTTTCCTTCCTTCCTTCCTTTTCAGTATCCAAGAATTGAGCCCAGGGATTTTTTTTCTCTTCTTTTTCTTTCTTGTTTTGGTTAAGATCCCTGCTGAGGAAAAACAAAGGGAATATTTTGCTTTCTACTTGATTTCTAAGAAAAAGTTCAGATTCACATCCAGAAGTTTCTTTTATTTATTTTTCTCCTGAATATCAGCAAACTTGTGAACTGTTTTACATTATAAGAGCCAGAGTCAGACAACTCCTGTTGTCTCCAAATAAGAATGTGTTTTGATGTTTTATTCCGTTTATTTTCACTATCTTTTTTCTGTATCCATCTCTTCATCCCTGCTCCCACCTCAACGCTGTTTATCAGTTTGTGTTCTATGTTAGCATTCTGATTCCCTCTCAAATTATAAAACAAAATCCCCAAATGAACAATAGGAACAGCATGAATGATTCTCTGGGATGAAAATGTTAGCTTTCTCAGCTAACAGGGAGATAGATTCAAATGACTACTTGTTAACTTTTGTAGTTGTCAAGATTTCTGTTGCAGACATTCTCTATGTCTCCACTTTTAATCCAGCATGCCTTCTAAATTCCTATGCAAAATGAAAGCTTGAGACAGAAGCAGTGCTTCCCATGCAGCAATATACATATTATTCATTCATGCCACAAGTAAATGTTAACTTCTCGCCGGGTGTGGTGGTGCACACCTCTAATCCCAGTACTTGGGAGGCTGAGACAGGAGGATCTCAGGTTGGAAGCCAGCCTCAGCAACTTAGAGAAAGCCTCAGCAACTTAGTGAGACCCTGTATAAAAAAAAAATGGGGCTGGTGTGGTAGCCTAGAGAAACACCCCTGGGTTCAATCCTTACACCAAAAATAACAACAAAAATAGCCTCTACTTTGTGTTAGGCTAGGTGCTGGGAATATAGTAGTGAACAAGACAGACAGCTGATGTAGTCAGAGAGTAGATATATGAACAGAACATTATTTTCTTTCTTTTTTTTTTTTTTTGGTACTGCGGATTGAACCCAGGGGCATTCTACCTCTGAGCTACACCCCCGGCCCTATTTTTTATCCTTTATTTTGAAACCGGGTCTCACAAAGTTGTGGAGGGCCTCACTAAGTAGCTGAGGCTGGCCGCAAACCTGGATCCTCCGATCTCTGCCTCTGAAGTACTGGGATTACAAGCATGCGCCACCACGCCCGGCTCAGAACATTATTTTCTGAAGTGATTAATACCGTGACATGAAGAGCACATTTGCTCTGGGGGTACACATGAGGAGATCAAGTCAGATGGGGTGTTAGGGTGGACAGAGGAAACTTATAGGTAGTCTTAAATGAGGCTTGCAGAAATACAAATTGGCTAGACAGAGTGAAGGCATGAGTATGAAAGAGAAGGAAGATAAACTCATTTATTCATAGTCACCATAAACAGACCACTATTAACAGTTTCTCTGCTTCTGGTGGTATGAACTACCTTCATGCTGTACTACTCGCTATCCCCAGCACCAGAGCTGGACGAGCAAGTGTTTCTTCACCAAATGGACATGTTACGGATTGGCCGTCCTCCCAGGGGAAGTCACACCTTCGGCCATTCAGTTATCAGATTTTCTTTTAGGGGATTCAGAATGCTATTCCAGGAACCCTCACGCTTAGCATGAGTTACGTGTACGGCCTTCCAAGGGTGCCTGTGGCATCTTGGCCAGAGCTGTAGGAGCAAGTGAAAAACAGCTCAGCCATGGCCATAGTCTAGGGGGTTTCCCATTTATTTACATAAATATTACCTGCTTACTATAAAAGCTAGAAATGAAGACAAAGAGAAGAAATAAAAATCAGTCACTATCCCATGCCCCCAAATTCGATTTATTTTTATTTTTTATTTTATATGTGCATTCATTTCTGTGTTTATTTTTTCACTTAAAATTCGTACATGCCTACTTTAAAAGTCTGGAAAATACAGAGTAGTAGGAAGAAAAAAATTCATTGAGAGTTCCACTACTTGAAGCCAATAAAATTTTAACAGTATTAATAAAAATTGTATTTACAGCTGGGCGTGGTGGCACACGCTTGTAATCCCAGTACTTGGGAGGCTGAGACCGGAGGATTGCAGGTTCATGGCCAGCCTCAGCTACTTAGTGAGGCCCTCTGCAACTTAGTGAGACCCTGTTTCAAAATAAAAGAATAAAAAATAGGGCTGGGGGTGTAACTCAGAGGTAGAATGCCCCTGGGTTCAATCCCCAGTACCGCAAAAAAAAAAAAAAATTGTATTTACTTAGAAACATTCAAAATGTCAACAAAACAACTGTAGCTTTTTTTTTTCAGTTACAGATTGGTATCCAGCTAACTGAACAAGTAATTCATATAAGTAGCATAAGAGACAACTACAGATTAAAAACTACACTCCCCAAATATAACATTTGTTCTGTGCACCAACAAGAACCTGCTTTAAATTTCCATGCCAATTTACAACCAGTAATTTACAATATTACTGTACCAAGCAAGGTTAATGGCTACTGGAAATACCACCACGACAGGGGTATCTAAAGACACAGTTGATATTGTGTTAACAATACAAAAAGGACACTGTGTAGTTTAAAAACAAATTATACACAACTGTACATTTCAACTTTTTTCTTTAAAAGGAGTGAGTTATTGGGTGTGGTGGAATACCCCTGTAACCCCAGTACTTGGAAGGCTGAGACAGGAGGACAGCAGGTTCAAGACCAGCCTCAGCAACTTAGCGAGACTTTCAACAACCTATGGAGACTGTTTAAAAGGAAAAAAAAAAAGAGTAAGTTGTGTATGGGGGATTGAAGACAAGAAAAATAAACTGTACTAGAACCAACTTATTCATCATCATCTTTATCTTCCTCCTCCTCTTCATCTTCTTTGTTTTTTCTTTTTTTTTTTTTTTTTTTTTTGCCTTGAGGAGTCCTTTTTGCTGCATCAGGCTTTCCTTTAGGCAGCAGTATCCTTTGCGTATTTTTTTTCAGCGTAGCGGCTTCTCACCACAGGGCTGCTTGTCACCTGCGACAGTGTTATTCCACATCTCTCCCAGTTTCTTTGCAACATCACCCATGAACAGGCTGGGATATTCTTTGAATTTGGGGGATAGTTAGGACAAGAAAAAGGCCAACGGAGACCTCTTGGGTGCACTGAGGTTCTTGAACTTCTTTCTTGTTTTCCCTTTAGGAGGGATACTGGTTTTCATTTCTCTTTTCTAACAGGCCTTGTCTGCCTTTGCCATTTTTTCAAAATTTCCTTTCTCTTCAGCAGACATGGTACTCCACCTCTCTGAGCACTTTGTGTGTGTGTGTGTGTGTGTGTGTGTGTGTGTGTCTGTGTGTCTGTGTGTCTGTGTGTGTGTGTGTGTGTGTGCGTGTGCGCACGCGCGCACGCAGTACTGGGATTGAATCCAGGGTTATTCTACCTCCGAGTTACATCCTCAGCCCTTTTTTTTTGTTTTGTTTTGAAACAGGGTCTCTCTAGGTTGCTGAAAGTCTCAATGAGTTGCTGAGGCTGTCCTCGAACTTGCGATCCTCTTGTCTCAGCCTCCCAAGTACTGAGATTACAGGCGTGCACCACCACACCTGGCTTCTGAGCACTTCTTAGAAAACTCTGAGAAGTTGACTGAATGTCTGAATGTTTCTTCTTCTATTCCTCCCAGCAAGTTTGTACAAGGAATGCATATGATGCTTTGTTGCCTCTTGGCTTCCTAGGGTCTCCTTCACCCAAGTTTAGTTATTTTTACTCAGTGAGTTCAGCATAGAGTTGCTTAGTGCCTGTCTGGCTCTCATTTGCCCCCAGTATTATCTCTATGGAGTTCAATATACTGCCAACAACCAATACTAATATTTTCCTTTCCCACCTTTATTCTAGATATAGACAGGAATTTTGATTTATTTTTTACTTTGTTGAAATTCTCTTTACTTGTACTTCTGAATTTTACACAGAATTTTTTATAATAGCTTTGTTAAAATATAATTCACATAGCATAAGCTTACCCTTGAAAGTACACAATTTAGCCGGGCGCAGTTGCGCATGCCTGTAATCCCAGTACTTGGGAGGCTGAGACAGGAGGATCGCAGGTTTGAGGACAGCCTCAGCAAACAGTGAGACTCTCATTAACCTAGCAAGACCCTGTTTCAAAAATAACATAAAATAGGGCTGGGCATGTAGCTCAGAGGTAGAATGCCCCTGGTTTCAATCCCCAGTACCAAAAATAAATACAGCATACAATTTGTTTTTACTACATTTGGTGTTGTACAACAATCTCCAAATTTAACTTCAGAACATTTTCATCACCCCAACACAAAATCCCATGACCATTAACAGTCACTCCCTAATTCCACTCCCTAATTCCCCAGACTTAGGCAATCACTTAACTACTTTATATATCTATGGATTTGCCTTTTTTTTTTTTTTTTGTGGTACCAGGGATTGAACTCAGGGGCATTCTACCTCCGCGCTACACTCCCGGCCCTATTTTTTATACTTTATTTTGAAACCGGGTCTCACGAAGTTGCGGAGGGCCTCACTAGGTAGAGAGACAGGGAGAGAGAGAGAGAGAGAGAGAGAGAGCGAGCTGAGGCTGGCTGCGAACCTGGATCCTCCAGTCTCCGCCTCCCAAAGTACTGGGATTACAAGCGTGCGCCACCACGCCCGGCCGGATTTGCCTATTTTAAAAAATGGAACGACATATGTGGGCTTTTGTGACTGACATCTTTTACTCAACTAGTCTTATTGAGATTCATCAGTACTTCATTTTTTTTTTTGCTAAATAGTATTCAGCTGCATAGGTGTGCACCATATTTTACTTATCCTTTCATAAGTTGCTTCCATTGTGTAGCTATTATGAATAATGCTGCTTTTAAGACCCACACACAAGTTTTTGGATTTTTTTTTTTTACAAGGGAACCTCTTTTTTACACAATAAAAAGTTACCTTTATTAGTCAACCAAATAATTCCCCATGATTTCAAGACACAAGTACATGCTCCCTGCCCTGGTTAACACTTTCTTTTCCTTTCTGTTTTTTTTTTTTTTTTTTTTTTTGCAGTACTGGGGATTGAACCCGGGGGCATTCTACCTCTGAGCTACACCCCCAGCCCTAATTTTTATTCTTTATTTTGAAACAGGGTATCACTAAGTTGCAGAGGGCCTCACTAAGTAGCTGAGGCTGGCCGCGAACCCGGATCCTCCAGTCTCAGCCTCCCAAGTATTGGGATTACAAGTGTGTGCCACCACACCCGGCTTCCTTTCTATTTTTTAATATACTTTCTTAGAGGATAATTGTAATAATGGCAGATAAAAATATTAAAATCTAATCGTTCTGGGTGGAGACAGAATGATCCACATGGCCATAACTTCTCACGCTGGACCCACAGTTCAGTGGTGATAGTCACATTGGGTGATTCAAGGGGTTCTTCTCACTTTACCTTTTACCAGGCCCCACAAATCACATTTGCCTTGTTCTTTGTGGCCCCATCCTTTTGATATCTCCTTTGCCTGCAGATATTCCTCTTAGAAGTCTGTGACTTTAATACAGGTGACATGGAACAAGGGAACTCAAGGCAAAGTGGTTAAAAGTGAGCAAAGATGAGGACCCCCTTGGTATCTTTACTGTGGCTTCAGATTGCTGCAATGGGGTCCATGGTAACTTGGGACCACTGCACTCCTGGAGCAAGGTGTAACACTCACCTGTGGTGCAGAGACTGTGGGTATCTCTGCAAGAGGTGTACCAAGGCTCCACCAAGAGCATAGAAACCACAGGTAGTGTCTCAGCCCTGATAGTTGAACTGTATGCTCAGAGGATATGCTCCTGCACATTGTCATCAAATACAGGATGAAAGGAATGCACCATGGTCACCTACCCACAGAGGAGAGAAGGCCATGCTATGCCTGACAATATCCCTATAAATGTGATTTTTGTGCTCAAAGATTAGACCCTTGCACATTTTCACCAGGACAGTAAAAATATGATCACAGTGCCTGGTGACCCTCAAGGAGGTAGGTTTAGGGATACAACCTGGATCAGGTTGTATATTTGTGGAGGGGGCTTGATTGGGATTGATAGGAACAGTCCCATTTTTCCCAACCAGCTGGATCACCCCCCCACCCAACACTACCTTTTACTCTTTCTTCCTCCTTATTTCCTGAAATACAAACCATTTTCTGCCTCATTTTCCCTTAGGAATACAGAGGTGGCACTGTGGTATCCACTATGAATACCCAGGTAATAGCTTTGCAGATAAATGATATCATCAAGCCAAGCACCTTGGAGAGACTCCCGGGAGGAGCTTCGTTTTCCTAGCGTGCCTGCTTCACAGGGAGGCCTTTTGGTCATGTTTAAAGTTTTCTTCCCAGATTAACACCAAGATATGATAGACCCTTAAACAAACTTACCTTGGTATTAGGCTGTGCCCTGGCCAGCCTAGGATACAATACAGCAGTACCACTCACCACACAGATCCCCACCCAGTGTGTAGGTAGCTCTGGGTTCAATGACAATGGAGATCCCTAAAATTTAAAAGACTCATAGTTTTCAAGAAAAAAAAATTCCTTTCCCTCAATCACTATGGAACAGGGCTTTCTTGGAGTGGAGGTAGAGGAGTGGAGAAGGAGTAGGCCTAGGTCAGGAGTCAATTTTATGGAATCGTATTCACATTCAGTGGTAGAAAATGACCTGGGTATTACATGAAAATATATAGAAATTGCTGTTCAATTCTTTTATTTCCTATACTTGTTCTCCCCTCTTTTGGGTCTTCTTCTGACACAGAAAAAAACAAGAAATGATAGATATTGCTTAAACCATTCTCTTTCCATCTTGGCTACAAAGAATTGTATAATCAGGCAGCCATGATTACTATGCACATACTCGAGTACCAGCAGCTCTCACACTGTGCTCTTTTTACCTTCTCTGGGGCAAGAGAGAAAGAAAGGTCTGTAGCCCATTTATAGGGCCATTGGGAATGAGTCACTTTTCATTTGATTCAGGAGGATGAAGAAGATCCAGAAGACCCTGATTTCAAATCATTTCCTAAAGACCCAGGGCCAATTCAGAAAACCCATCCATAAACTCTATATTAAATTTCTGGTACTATATTCTTTATCATCCTGGATTCAGCCATAGAACATAAGCAGTGGTATATTTATGTATGCATATGGATATACATATATGTGGACTTTTGTAAGAAATTGACTGACACAACTATGAAGGCTGGCTAAGCATGTCTGAAGTCTGTAGGGCAGGGAAAAAAATCACAAGCAGACATGAGTTCCATAGTTATGGGAAGAAGCTGCTGACAGGTTATTGGGAATCAAAGATTACAAGTCCAGCTTGAGCTTAATCTTCTGGTCCACAGGAGCAGTTAGGCAGATTCAAAGAGGAGGGAGAGCAGTTCTACACGCAGAGGCTGTATAAACTCATGGGAGTCCTAAACATTTTAACAGGCTAGTCTGAATAGGCCAGGCCCACCAACTTAAAGTCAACTGATTAGGCACTTAATCACAACTGTACAATCCTTTTATTGAGTACTTAGTTTTTGATTGAATACCTGGGGAAGTTAATTCAGTTAGCAAATTGATATTAAAAAACTATCACACCATATATATGTGCATGAATTGATGATCAGATAAATAAATTGTGGTGCATCTATACAATGGATTACTACTTAACAATAAGAAAAAACTACTGATATGTACAATGACATGGATGAATACCAAGTACATTAGACTAAATGAAAGAAGCCAAACTCAAAATATTGTATACTACAAAATTCTAATTGTGTATCATTCTGGAAAATGGCAAAATGACAGAGACAACTAACAAATCAGTGGTTATCAGAGTCTAGGGATGGGGGAGTTGATTGGCCAGAACAGTGCCTGGAGGAATTTTTAATGTTAGGACTATTCTGTATTTTTATTGTGATGGTGGTTTCATGTCTGAATTTGTCAAAATTCATAGAACTGTACACACACAATTAATAAATTTTACTTGTAAAATAATACCTCAATCCACCTAATTTATAACAAAAATGAAGAGACTGAAATAAAGATATTTTAGGAGATATTGAGAGCCTGAACGGGGTTCAGATGGCCATTGAAATGGTAAGTAATGAGTAAGTTAAGGAGACAGTTCAGAGGTATAATCCATATGATTTAGGGGACTAGATTGCTAAAATAAATAAAAATAAGTATCTTACATTATTTTTTATGGTACTGAAGATTGAACCAAGAGTGTTTGACTTCCCAGCTATACTCCCAGCCCTTTTTAAATTTTTTATTTTGAAACAGGTTCTTGCTAAATTGCTGAGGTTGTCCTGGAACTGGGATTATAGGTGCACCTGGCTTTATTTACCCATTTATTGATTGGATTACTTATTCCTTGTTAAATTATTTTTAGATTGTGATATATTCTGGATATTAATCCTCTGCCAGAAGAATAACTGTCAAAATCAGTTGTTTTTTTTTTTTTTTTGTAGTGGTACTTGGGATTGAACCCGGAGGCATTCTACTTCTGAGCTATACCCCGGCCCTATTTTATTTTTTGTATTGAAACAGAGTCTCACTAAGTTGCTGAGGCTGGCCACAAACCTGTGATCCTCCTGTCTCAGCCTCCCAAGTACTGGAATTACAGGTGTGAGCCACCACACCCTGTGAAGTCAGATCCTGATTTCAAGAGGTCAGCAAGATCCCAGTGTCTTTGTTAAAAGTAAAAAAAGAAATAAAGTTATTTTGTAGCATACAAAAGCTGAAATAATTTATCAGTAGATACACACTATAAGAAATGTAAAGGGAAGTATGTTATATGGAAGAAATATTTATACCAGATGGAAATATGGGTTTATCACTAAGGAATGAAGAGCACCAGAAATTGTAACTACATGGACAAATATGTATATGATTAGACTTGTTTTTGCACAAGTTTTTGTGCACAAGAGATCCTAGCCTATAAGGTGTTTACAATTTAGCAGGCAAGTATGGTACTGTAAAATTTCTTAAGAATGAACCAGCACATATTTTATATTTTAAATGTGTTGATGAAGCTGGGTATGGTGATGCACACCTGTAATCCCAGTACTTGGGAGGCTGAGACAGGAGGATCACAGGTTCACAGCAAGCCTCAACAACTCATTGGGGCCTTCTGCAACTTAGTGAGAACCTGTTTCAAAATTCAAAAAAAAAAAAAGAATTAAATAGGGCTGGGGGTGTAGCTTAGAGGTAGAATGCCACTGGGTTCCATCCTCAGTACCACACACCATAAAATGTGTTGATGATAGAAAAATCAAAAGGTGAATTGCTAGAATCTGCCACAATGTATAATTTTAATTATCTGCTACTAATGTGTTAAATAACCATTTGGGAATTATAATCAAAATAGATGTTTTGGACCACGATAATATAAAGGAATCCCTGTGTCAGAGAGTAGCAGAAGACAATCCTAGTAAATAAAAATCTATTCCATTTTAACCTCCTGAAAAATATGGCTTACTAAAAAGACACTTTCATTCTAGGATAATAAAGTTATAATTGCATAATATTGTTAGAGTTCTGCCACTTTGTCCTTGAATTACAGGATTTTAAAAGAGAAAATGTGATTTTGGTGAATATCAAAATGAAAGAACTGAAAAAATAATCTTTATTTATTTGTGGTACTGGGGATCCTTAGACTATCAAATAATATCAATGTCATTTCAGGTGTATTGTGAATGAAACTAGCTTCCTTTTGGGACTAGCCAGAGGACTTGATCACACACATCTCAGTTTTTGTGTGTGTGTGTGTGTGTGTGTGTGTGTGTGACAAAATACAAACAAATTCCAACCAAACAATGTATAAATAATCATTTTGAAGAGAGCCGGTTAGTAAGCTGCTGGACATCTGTTCTCTTTGCCTACCCAGCATGCATCTCTCCTCTGTTAACAGTACCCTGATTTTACTTACCCTGGGAGTCTTAGTGGAAGTTTCTGTTAGTATATTCTTTTATCTCTTAAGCAAGGGGTGGACACATGACCCAAAGTAGGCCAGTAAAAGATAGGGAATTTGAATCTGAAAAGAGTAACATGTCACCTGAAATAATGACTGTGCTTCTTTGATCCCAAGGACACGACCTTGAGAGACTGTCAACTGGTTGCTGACACCTAAATCTCTGTTGCTGCCTGGATCCACCCCCTCTCAGTTGCTTCTACTGGGGATCCCATGTACCTGAACATAGAGCTGACCAACAGCATAGACCTCATGCTGCCAGCATTTCCTCTACTAACCTGCTTATTCTGACCCCTGTCTGCACACCAGAATCACTAGAGAATCCTTTACGAACCTGTAGATTCCCAAACCTATTCCAGGCCTTGTAAGGGTTGGGATTCAGGAATATGATTCTGATGTCATATTTGGGACCTGTTGGTGCAAAGGAAATGGTTCAGAGAATTTGTGGGTTCTTTGATCCTTACCTTGATCCTCAAATTCTTTAAACATTGATTTCCCAATCTGTAGAACAGGGAAACAAGGCCAGCTCCGCCTTGTGAAGCTTGCGCCTGTGGAGGACATTTTGTCAAAATGCTTCATTATTATTATTTTCAAGAGGAGGCAATTTACAATAGATGTTTTATTCTTCTAGAGAAATGGAGCTTACAAAGTACAGTGGACACAAACACAGAAAATTTCCTCAAATGCAAATTGTATGGAACATGTTTGCCCAGACTCATTGTCATTGCTGGGTCTGGATCTAAACCTAATTATAGAAGTTACCTTTGAGAGTATTATAGGTTATTATCCATCCATGTCCCCCACCACAATCCCAAACTTGTACAATGACGCCTGAAGTTGTTTTAACAAAGGAAAATCTTTTTATTATATAATTAAAGACTCAAAACTCATTTTGTGAAGTTAACAAGTTTACTTAGACTAACCCAGTAGTCACATTGGTTGAAATCTTCTATAGTCCCCACATGCGAGTAGCTTAGGAGACGGCTGAGTGGTGTATAGGAGATTGATGGATACCTCCCAGCAGCTGGAGGCAGGGAAGGGTTCCGTCAAGTGGGTTGGAAAGTATAAGTCAGAAACACTAGAGAAATACTCACACAAAATATGCATGCTTCAAAAGTGTGTCTAGAGCCAGCTGCTTGTTTGATGTTCTATTGTATTTCTATGTAGTCTCACCTTTGTGTATGTGTGTGTGTGGGGGGGTACCGGGGATGGAACCCAGGGGCATTCTACCTCCGAGCTACATCCTCAGCCCTATTTTTTATTCTTTATTTTGAATCAGGGTCTCACTAAGTTGCAGAGGGACTCACTAAGTAGCTGAGGCTGGCCGTGAACCTGCGATCCTCTGGTCTCAGCCTCCCAAGTACTGGGATTACAAGCGTGTGCCACAATGCCCAGCTAGTATCCTCGCCTTTCTCAAATCAGATTTGCCTGCCTTTTCTGGTGGAAAGTAAAACTATTGCTGATATTTTGTTTGATGAAATAAACATTGGTAAGTTTCTCATTTTACGATTGGCTCATATTTGCAGAAAGGAGGGAGAGGGGCAGGGAGGGTGAGAATCTAATATCTAACTTAGCCTTTAAGTTGTGAACTTGATATTTGTCAGTTGGTTGATTGATCTGAGTCTTATTTAAATTATAATCACCTGATGCCCTAATAAAGCATACTTTTTTGTTAAATCATTCTTTCAAGATATTCACTATTTTCCGTGAAGACAAGACTATAAAAATTTTGCCATTAGTTCTGCTGTTTCCTTTTTTAGAAATCATGCATGTTCTATTTAAGGTCAAAGATATTTTGGAATTTGAGATTTGACACTTTTGGTCAACACTTGCAAAACAGCAAAGAAGCATATTAGAAAAGAATTGCAGGAAGTGGAGCTCTGGCTAGTACAAGGCAGAGAGAAGATACGGCTTTGCATGCTTTGGCCTTCTGCGACTTGGGACTGTCACTATCTGACCTAGCCAGTGACGTGGCCCAGTTATCAGCTTCACTCTCTTAAAGTTCTGCAGACTCATAGTGGTCAAAAACAAACACGCCTAGAACTGAAAACAACTCAGTCACCAAATCAAGGGGGGTGGGGGGACAAAAACATTTTGTCTGTTTCCTTTTTCTTAACTAACTTAATAGTCAGTACATGGATATTTAGAAAATATCATTGTTTAGGTTTCTATTTGTTAGGAAGGAAGAAGAGAGAAACACGTTGGCTATGTATTTTTTTTTTTTTTGGCAAAATGCTCTGCCAGGTTTTACAACTAGGGACGAAATATCATCCTAAGACTGATTTAATATGCATTTTGTTCCCTAGATAGGGGACAAGGAGTCATGTGTAACCCAAACTCTGTTCAGCTTGAAATCAGTGAGGGTTCCAGAAGTGGCACGTGAATCACTTCAATTTGAAAGCCAACTACAGCATCTGCTGGCACATACGAGCCTTGATACCACCCTTCTCTCTCTCTCACATGCTTGCTTTCAGTTTCTCTGCCAAAGAGGGCATGTAAGAACAGCTGGCTCTGCTCTCAAGAGTGAGAGGAAAAAATGCATAGTTTGGTTTTCATTTTTTGCTGACATCACGTATTTGAACTGGTATGTTTAAACATTTTAGATGGCAAAGGCCTCAACTCAGAAAGACAGTACCTTAGTAATACAAGGAAAGCCATTGAAAACCTACTCTGGGGGCGGGGGGGGGGTCTGTGAACCATAGTTTCCATTTGGCTATAAAAAACTCATGTTTCTACAGTTTCATGACCAGCTCTCTTCTACTGAAAAATTCAAATTAGGCTCTCTTCCTCCTCCTCCTCCTCCTCTTCTTGTTCCACCTTCTCCTTCCTCCTTTTTAGTTATCATGTGCATTTTTATCATATATATTCATTTTATTTCTAGCAGGGCAAGGAAAGATTGTATTGGAGTCCTGGAAGACTGCCAAATCACATCTTTGCTGGTTAAGTGGTTGGCACAGTTTCTGGGATAAAGGAAATTCTTGTTTGAAGGGGACCATTTGTTCTTAGACTTAATTTTGTATCATGTGAGTTGAACCCTGGAGTTTGTGTATGAAATTGCTCTTGAAGAGTAAGATATATAGAGAGCCAGTTGTAACTAGCTTGTTTAAACTGAACCTAGTGCAAGGCAGACTTGTGAGAGGGAGGGGCAGAAGTGCCAGATCAACCTGCTAGCAAGGGTCTAAGGCTGTTCAAACCAGTTGAATGTGCATATGGAAGCAGGAAGCATCCTAGAAGTTAGGTCCAAAAATAATGTCTTTGTACAGCATGAGATTTCATGAACGTTGAACTTTTGAGGCTGACCTTTTGTGTGTGTGTGTGGTACTGGGGATTGAAACCAGGGGCTTTCTACCTCTGAGCTACACCCACAGCTCTATTTTATTTTAAAACAGGTTCTCACTAAGTTGCCGAGGTCCTTCCTAAGTTGCCTATACTGGCCTTGAACCTATGATCCTCCTGTCTCAGCTTCCCAAGTACTGGGATTACAGGTGTGTGCCCATGCCTGGCTGACTCTTTTTGGCAAAGCTTTGCAACAACTCAATTAAAAATTGTGGAAGTTTGTATACTAATTAGAAATCAAGAGTATGGATTTTCATGTCCAGTTGTATTCTGGAGTTCCAATAATCTAACATTCTACTTATTATTACACTGCACAATCCAATAATGTCATGTTTCTCAAGTGTGTTGACATGTAAGGGCATTTTGAGTTTTGCTATGTGTGTGGGCATATGTATGTGTTTTGTGTTTAATGATATTTAAAATTGTTATTTATTTATTCATGAAAATTTTCTTGTATAGTAATTATCCGTGACTGAAAGATGCTTTGATACTCTAGATCCCAAATTAGTGTGTTTTAAACCAGAGCCTAGACATATTCTTAGTGATACTTATAATAGGGGTCTATTCTTTACTTAACCATGAGAAACACTGCATGGTCTTGGGCAGGTGAATTAATCTTGAACCCTAATTTCTCATTTCATAAAGCATGATTTGTAATACCTACAGATTAAGTGTGTACAACATTTATAAGGTACTTGGAACTTAGTACATGCTATAAAAGAGTTCTCTTCCCTCTCTGAGCTCCTTTGTCTCATTCCCTGGGGATATACAGAAGTACAAAACAGATACAAGGACTCAACTCACAGACAGAGAGAGTAATTTAGCTCTCCTTCCTCAAATAAAGAAGGTACATGGTTTTAACAAGTCATTGCCAGGTGTCAGCTTCCATAAAGCTATACTTGGTCGTAATGTAACTTCAGATTCATTGAGAAGGAATCTTGTATTTTTTAGTAGAATTTTTTAGTTAATACAGTGTGACTGGAGTACTTTATAGTTTTCCAGCCCTCTGGGGTTATTCTCCCCATTAACATCCAAATAAAAATTGTACAAACCCCCATTTGCTGCTCACAAGAAACTTAAGTTCCCTTCTGGGTGTTTTTGAGGATTCTTGGAGTCTTACCTGTTCTGTTGTCATTTGTCACTTTTTATTTATTTTATTTTTTGTGGTGCTGGGGATTGAACCTAAGTGCATTCTACCCTGAGCTACACCCCCAGCCCTATTTTATCTTTTATTTAGAAACAGGATCTTGCTAAGTTGCTGAGAGCCTCACTAAGTTGCTGAGGCTGGCCTCAAACCTATGATCCTTCTGTCTCAGCCTCCCAAGTACTGGGATTATAGGTGTGCACCACCACGCCTGACTTGTCACTTTTTACCAAGCTGTTCTTGGTTCTTGGTTGTCACTGGCCATCTGATTGCAAACTCCACGTAGATACCTCTCCCTCTTCTTCACAGCACCCGAATGAGGGCAGAGTCCCTCCATCATGTCCTAAGGAAATAGTGAGGTAGGTGGGTACTAAATTGCTCCTAGGTTCTCTCCCTGTTCTCCATCGGGAGGTGTTTCTGGTTGTCTCTCTCCCCTGGGTCCTAGCTGCCAGCCTGCTGCTGGGGTCAGCTGCTCTTTAGATGTGATACATTTTCCCCTGCCTTGGTTTCTGTAAGTCCCCAGGCCTCCATCCCGTGCTATTCCATCCCAAATGCCCTGAGTGTTCATATCAAATAGTCCCATATAATGACTCCTCACAGCTTTGAACTGAAACATCACCTGATTCAACGCCAGTTAGGAAAATTTAGATTCTTATTCTTTTTTTTTGTGTGTGTGTGTGGTACCGGGGATTGAACCCAGGGGCGTTCTACCTCCGAGCTACACCCCGGCCCTATTTTTTATCCTTTATTTTGAAACTGGGTCTCACGAAGTTGTGGAAGCCTCACTAATTAGCTGAGGCTGGCCGTGAACCCAGATCCTCCGGTCTCAGCCTCCCAAGTACTGGGATTACAAGCGTGCACCACCATGCCCGGCCTAGATCCTTATTCTTTTAATGTCATTAACTGACGGATTTGGGTCACTCCTTCTACAACATAATTTTATTGAATTTGTGCTCAATTGGCAGAGGTGGAGTTGGAACTTGTAGAAGATGATATATAGATGCAGAAATAGAAAAATGACCACTGCAGTTACTTCAAACTCAGATGCTAACATCTCTTTAGTCTTAAAAAAACACACACACACATGCATTTCAATTAAATTATGTAGTTATATAAACTTAATAATAAAATTACCAAAATGTAGGTATAGTCAGTCTAATTTGGTTTCTAATTTTACATACAAAGTTGGGTATAGCAACAAAATTAATTTAACTAAATTCTTACTGTCAGAGTTATTTCTCTCTCTGTGAATCTTAGTCTTCTGAAAAAATGATTTTGGAGGAGGGGAGGAAATAAAGTACTTGTTATTATAGTAAATATATATATTTCAATGGCAGAGAGCTATATCTGATATGAAATAAATGATTAGATTTTTGATACCCTTGTAATGAGCTGATGTAAAATTACATTTCATTGAGATTATGGTATCTTTCCATAGGAAAAAAAAGTCTGAACAGTTTATTTTTTCTTTTTCTTTGGGCATGTAGATACTAGTAATTTCTCTGGTTTGAGGTTATGAGAAAGAATCTGAAATAAAAGACCTGGATTGTAACCTTAAATCACCCTATAGACATAGTCAGTGGCCCTTTTCATGTTTAAGTTTATGAAGGAGAATTCAGGAGGCCACTAGGTCTCACCTCACACTTCAGGTAGGTCAGTAAGGTACAAAAACACAAATATTTTCCTCTAACTCCAAACTGTATAGCTTCCCAGAGCCAGCACACACACACACACACACACACACACACACACTGTCTGGGTGTGGGAGAGCAGGGCACACTCCCTACCTCAGTACTGTGCAGAATGCACAAAGTACACGGAGAGAACGGGGATGAGAAAAGAAAGGCTGCATTGCCTCTCTTAGCAATGGTTGATCTTGCTCTTTGTTTGACTGTTGATTATGAAGATTGGGGTTATACAAATGATTTCACTTGAAAAAATCTCTTATTACTGCTTGTAAGCAATAATTAAAACATCAGTTAATATTTTGTGTATGCATTAACATACATACATTTT
>PVJS01024803.1:17493-28455 GCA_004027185.1 Glis glis
CTCTCTCTCTCTCTCTCTCTCTCTCTCTCTCTCTCTCCTTAGTGAGGCCCTCCACAACTTCGTGAGACCCAGTTTCAAAATAAAGTATAAAAAATAGGGCCGGAGGTGTAGCGCGGAGGTAGAACGCCCCTGAGTTCAATCCCCGGAACCGCAAAAATAAATAAATAAATAAATAAATAAAAATAAAAATACGTTTTTAAAAAAGACACATCAAGCCGGGCGTGGTGGCGCACGCTTGTAATCCCAGTACTTTGGGAGGCGGAGACTGGAGGATCCAGGTTCGCGGCCAGCCTCAGCTCTCGCTCTGTCTCTCTCTCTGTCTCTCTCTCTGTCTCTCTCTCTCCTTAGTGAGGCCCTCCGCAACTTCGTGAGACCCAGTTTCAAAATAAAGCATAAAAAATAGGGCCGGGGGCGTAGCGCGGAGGTAGAACGCCCCTGCGTTCAATCCCCGGTACCGCAAAAAAAAAAAAAAAGACACATCAAATTATCTCTTTAAATGTCCCCTCACCTTCCTCTAAATATTGGTGATTCTAATCTCTTAAGCCCATCATTTAGAAAGAATTGAAAACTAAACACCTAAAATCAGTCCCTCCTTCAAAATGGTATAGTATTTGCATACAACCTATGCGTATCCTTCAGTATACTTTAAGTCATCTCCAGATTACTTACAATACCTAGTACAGTATTAATGCTATGTAAATAGTTGCTATGCTATACTTTTAGGGAATAATGACAAAAAAATCTCCATATGTTCAGTATAGATGCATTTTTCCAAATATTTTTTATCTGCATGAGTTATGAATCTGCAGGTTCAGAATCTGTAGATACACAGGGCTTACTGAAAATCCTATTCATTTATTGCTTACAGTGATGGAAGCAGCAATCATTTTAGCCAGAAAGGAGGAACAAATACATATATTCAAGACAAGCCCTATAATAAGATTGCCGTTATGTCACCTTGAAAGCCTTGTTTTGTTTTTTTTTTGTGTGTGATACTGGGTATTGAATCCAGGGGCATTCTACCTCCAAGCTACACCCTCAGCTCTATTTTATTTTTAATTTTGAAACAAGGTCTCACTAGGTTGCTGAGAGTCTTGCTAAGTTGATGAGGCTGATCTCAAACCTGCAATCCTCCTGTCTCAGCCTCCCAAGTACTGGGATTACAGGTGTGTGCCACCATGCCCTGCTTATTTGTTCTTGAGTGCAAGGAAAAGGAGTGGAGATGCCCATATACATCTCTGGGTGTTCCCAGAGGATTGTGAGGTATACATCAATACCATTTTTCTTGTGTTTTGAAGTGCAAAATATACATAGGAATCACTGCTCCAGAACTGCCCCTTTTATTACTTTTTTATGCTACAGAATCTTTCTCAAAATAAATTTCACATGGCTCTGAAATATACAACATTGGTAAAAGCGCAGATACTCTGGTAGAGATGGTAGAGAATGGAAATTGGGAAGTTACAGAACCTCAAGGGATGAGCTTCTTTTCTGGATGTCCTCATCCCCAGTTGTCCTTAGGCACCTCTGTAGAATCTGAGGGCCAGGAAAATGTTGCAACATAACAATCGTATTACCCATGAGGGTGAAAATATACATCAACTATCTGAGCCTGCATGGAAAAATAGTGAGGAGATGACAATTATCCTCAAACTCTATGATGACTCATCAAGTAGAGCAGGAGGGACCCAGTGGATGGGATCTGCTCTCTTTACCCCATGTCTCTGCAGACACATAGCAGACACACACACACACACACACACACACACACACACACACACACACACAGTTACTCTTATATCTGTTTACTCTGTTGGGTTTCATACATAATTTTTTTTGGAGTTCCAGTGGGTTTTTATTGAGATAAATTAACAACAACAAAATAGAAAAAATAATCAAAATTTTCCCAATCATCTCTCCTGAACCTTGTAACTCAGTAGACTCAACTGACAACGTAACACATCCCAACAAAACAGAGCCCCACTGGAACACTTGCCAATTAACAAAGCCAATTCTCCCTTTCCCCAAATGTTTTCAAATTTTTGAGTTTCCATTACTTCTGTGGAACTGGTCCCTTGTGGCTAGGGACACTGAATTTTCTCTCGCTCTCTCTCTTTTTTTTTTTTACTGAACATAATATTTTTTAAGGATTCAACTTCTAAAAAGTAAACAAACAAGCACCCACAAATCTCTGTTTTATTTTCTTATTTAATATGTGAGTCATCAGACTGAAGCAGCTTGGAGTAACTGCATGGTCTTCAAATCTCCAACATCAACCCCGCCAGAGTGGTCTGTAGAGATTTTAAGTCTTACAAAACAAGGACAAGAAGTTATTGGGAAAACACTAAACTTAAAAAAATGGAAAGCAATTCTAAGATAATAAGCAAAAAGCCAACAATTTTATTTCACCATCTCTACATATTTCGTGATTGTGCCACTGGAGTTCCTGAGTCATCCCCATGATTGTCTTCCTTTGTCCCTGTTTACGTGGCCTCTCCTGGGAAACACAACCACAGTAAGGGTCACTGAAGGGACTCTCGGTTGAGGTTATAAAAAGTAAGAAAATGGAAAATGCTTCTTAAATGAAAGAGAAAGAAACACATGTCAAAATCATGCAGCCCCCAATGCCAGTCATCAGCATCCTCAGTGCTCATTATTGAAAACGTGGCGCTTGAGCAGCCCCGTGATATGCACATCTCTCTCTTACCCAGCTGCTATCGAACCTTGTGGATGCACCTCACAGAGCTTTCTAGTACTACTGTCAGAGACAGGAGAAACAAGGACTGGTGTGTTGGCTGATGCTGCTTTTGCAGTTTCTCTTTATGTAGTTCATGAAGTATTGGAAAGATTTAACAAATAGCCTTGTCATATTTGGAAACTTTAATATTTCATTTCAAGGCAATCATCTTCCTAACTCTCATATGCTTTCTGCCCTTTGTCTCGATGAACCAAGGCATTACCTGTAACAGGGTTGCCAGAGTAATGTCCATCTGTAGTGGACAACCAAATATTTTTCAATAGCTTACAGTATTTTGGAGGTGACTCAGGACAGAACAAATCTTGTAAGTAATTATGGTTCAAGTTATCAAGCTATAAATTGAGCTCTTATTCAACTACTTGATTTAAGCAAATACCAGCAGTCACATTTGATGTGGAAGCTGCCCTAATTTCATATGAATATGTACAGTGATTCTTTTTTTTTTTTTGCGGTACTGGGGATTGAACCCAGGGGCATTCTACCTCCGAGCTCCACCCCCCAGTCCTATTTTTTATTCTTTATTTTGAAACAGGGTCTCACTAAGTTGCAGAGGGCCTCACTAAGTAGCTGAGGCTGGCTGCAAACCCGGATTCTCTGGTCTCAGCCTCCCAAGTACTGAGATTACAAGTGTGCGCCACCACACCTGCCTCCATAGTGATTCTGAAAAGAATTTGAGGTTACTAATCTTCCCCATCCCTTTTGCTAGGAAGAGTGTTCTTTCACCTGCCACCCTGCAAAAATTACTTTCTTCAGTTGCCAGGATCCTAAAATTAGAAATTTATTATTTTTTGCTTAACTAAAATTTAAATAACCCAGGAATGATAACAAACAGTTATCAGCTATTTATACATTAAAGTGAGTCTATCTTCCCATGGTTTCCTGAAGCAGATTTTGCTGAGTGAGCAGGGAGACGGGTTCTGTATTGGAGGAAGTGTATGGGGGTGTACGTGGAGGGCATATGTGGATAATATATCTAGGGAAGGCTGGGCAAAGAAAGGGGAGCTCTGGAAGACAAGCTTAATCCATTTGACATTCTGTTGTGATCTCAGCCTGGCTTCTTTCCTGATACTTTTAAGTGATGGTAGATGTCTGAACAAGCTCAAAAACCTAAATAACAATTATGAGATGGTACTTAAGGGCCACGCCTTGTTACACATTGTTTAGTAGCATAAATATTATTCTGTACAGTTCCATGTATTCAAAGTTTTTAAAAGCACACTGTAGCCAGGCGTGGTGGTGCACATTTGTAATTCTAGTACTTGGAAGGCTGAGACTGGAGGATCACAGGTTCGTGGCCAGCCTCAGCTACTTAGTGAGGCCCTCCGCAACTTAGTGAGACCCTGTTTCAAAATAAAGAATAAAAAATAGGGCTGGAGTGTAGCTCAGAGGTAGAATGCCCCTGGGTTCAATCCCCAGTACCGCCAAAAAAAAAAAAAAAAAAACCCAAAGTATTTTCAGGCTACTTAAACACGTGCCATAATTAATATTACTTTCTTGTCTGATGAGGGTGCATTACCAATGATGTACATATTTTGCTTTGTTTCAGCAATGCATAAATGCATTTTCTGAATTTCCATATTTCTCTTTTTAATATACTTTCATTGGTAGTCTCACATCATAATGTAGTTCAGAGTGATAGTGACATACATGCTCACAGCGCTTGGTGAGCTTCCCATAGGCTCCCTCCCCATTCCCCATACATGATACTGAGATTGACATTGGTATTCTCACATAAGTATGTAACATCAATAGAAGTATTTCCTTTATTAATTCTCTCTCCCCACCCTTCCCGTAGACCACCTCCCTTGCTCCACTGGAATTTCTCCTCCATTACCTAAAGTCTCTCTTATATCCTGATTATTCCTTAGCTTCCTGAATTTCCATATTTCTGAGCAAATTTAATTATCAACCTGGAAATTTAATTATCAACCTGGCACTTTATGCTGTATTTGATTACAGTCATGATTGTATTGTTCAGTTAGTTCAATAAAACAAATGATTAATTTAGTAATATATTTTCCTATTTTGTTTTTATTAAGCTGCTTAAAAACAACCATAAATGAAAATAAAGCAAAAACAAAATTGCCAACCAAATCCTGAGCCTGCCAATTAACTCTGTCTAAAAAGCTGAGGCATTGGAAAACATAGTGATTAAATATACACTTATTTCATCCTTGGTAATGAAAAATGACTTGTATAGTTATGGAGATTAAAAAGTGATAGTGTATGGAGGTTCTGCCTCTGATTAAAAGAAATTAAACAGAAAAGTAATGATTGCAATCAGCGAGGAAAAACTTGGAAAGGTTTGGCTAAATTCTTTAGTATAAAAGTTGAATTTACTAATTTAGTAGTAAGTTCTCCCTCATTTATACTAAAATGATTTTTACCCCTTAGACTCAAATTACGAAAGCCAGATGGCCACTCAAAATTGAGGGGGGGCGGTGAGAGGGGGGAAGACAGACAGACAGACAGATATGTGTGCATAAATATGCATACCCATTTGGGATCCACTTTTGACTGGCTCTGCCTGGCTGTCACCAGACTTGTCTGCCTGGGCTGGACAGAAGACCTACTTATTCTACCATGGGGGCAGAAGACTATCTTTGCCACTGACTGACTCCTTGAGAGATTTGCTAGTTTCACTCTAGAACATGAACCATCCATTTTTATTTGCAAAGAAATTTTGAAAGAAGCTATGATTTCTTGTTTTTGTTAAAAAAAACAGGGTGTGTACAGTGGTTGTTGGTTTGGAGGTGGGGGAGACTGAAAATAATATGTATGTACGGGATAGTTGTGCATTATTTGCTGAATAAGATCCAATATGTAATAGACACGAGAGAAAACAGATAATGTACAGAAGCTCAAAGATATTTGAAAAGTAAAATAAGTTAGTTTTTGATCTTAGGATACTTGAGAGTCATGAATATTTCCAAATGTCAAGACTAATATGTTTTAGCCATAAATAGGTCAGCTTTCTGAATCTATGAAGGGACAACAGAACTAGTGTGTGTGTGTGTGTATGTGTGTGTGTGTGTGTGTGTGTGTGTGTGTATCCCCACACACTTACATATGCTAGTTCTGTGGGTTTAATATTTTAAGTAAATACTAGCCAAGTGTGTTGGCACACACTTGTAATTCCAGTATTTGGGAGGCTGAGACAGGAGGGTCACAGGTTCATGGCCAGCCTCAGCAACTTATTTATTTATTTATTTTTTTTTTTTGTGGTACCGGGGATTGAACCCAGGGGCGTTCTACCTCCGAGCTCCACCCCCGGCCCTATTTTTTATACTTTATTTTGAAACTGGGTCTCACGAAGTTGTGGAGGGCCTCACTAAGTAGCTGAGGCTGGCCGCAAACCCGGATCCTCCGGTCTCTGCCTCCCAAGTACTGGGATTACAAGAGTGCGCAACCACACCTGGCCAGCCTCAGCAACTTAGTGAGGCCCTCTGCAACTTAGTGAGACCCTGTTTCCAAACAAAAAATAAAAGTGGTTGGGGGTATAGCTTAGAGGTAGAACCTGGGGTCAACTCCCAGAAACACACACACACACACACACACACACACACACACACACACGCACACACACATAAATACTTATTAAATAAAATTAAATGCATAGGTATTTTCCTGCTTAATTTTTAAAAATTTTCTTTAGCTAGTATAGTAAAATTAGGCCTCTTTCCAGCAAGTATCCTTTTAGAAACATAATTTTATTTATTAAAATAATTTTATAGCTGGGTTGGTGGCACACGCCTGTAATCCCAGTACTTGGGAGGCTGAGACAGGAGTATCACAGATATAAGGCCAGCCTCAGAAACTTAATAAGACCCTGTTTCAAAATAAAATAGGGCTGGGGGTGTAGCTCAGAGGCAGAATGCCCTTGTACAACACCAAAAAAAATTAATGTATTTTGTAGCCCTGCAGCATAGAGAATTTAGGTTAACAGGTTTAAACCGTAACCTATGTTTTGAATATTAATCTTAAAATACAGAGTATTAAAAATCCATATTAAATTACTAAAATGTTACATATTAAAATACATAGCTATATTAGGAGCCATAATGCACCAGTTTATTTTTCTTATGAAACTTATTTTACTTAACTCCATACTAAAATAACTTGTTGAGATTATTTAATTTGCTTGGGAAAACTGAGACACATAACAGAGTTTTTGTTCTTGATACCTTGGCACAAAGTATCCAATGTTATTACAATCTCAGAATTAAGCATATGTTCAGAAATTTGACAATGTACAAATTCAGCAAATTCCAAAATTATCTACTTAGAGATTGTTTCAGAGAATAGAAATCAATCCTTCCCTCCAACACCAATTACTCAGTGTTCTCACACTCTAAATAAACCAAATTGATCATCTTCATATTCAGATTAAATTTGGAGAACGCTCATTCGTAAAAGAAAATTCGGTTTTTCACTAGCATTTTTAAATATACTTACTCATGCTGAGCAAAGATAATTTGAACCTAATAAACAATTAGTCACAATGCATTCCCCTGTCCTGAGATAGGATTTTTGTTGTTACTGAGTTTTGCTTTTAATCAACAGCTTTGTCCTGTGCTGGTTAAGATCAGAGTTCCGACTTACTGCTTTGACCTTAAGCTTGCACAATCCTATAATTTTGATGCCATATCTATGCAGAAGCAAGGAGCTCATTATTATATTTATTTTTGGAATGTATACATATAATAATCAGGTCTGTGAAGGACACATGAATCATTAGATATTTTTAATAAACAGTAATTTATCATGAGTAGATGTGATTTAGGATGTTTTTGTTTTCATAGTTAAAAAACAGTAAAGTGATAAAATAAATTATAATAAATATGTTGTTCAAAGCACATTTAAAATATAATTTCATGTGGAGTTGGAAATTGCAAAATGATTCATTATTTATACTTTTGGGGAATTTGCCCCAAAATAACAAATCCATTATTTTTGTGATATCATAGATATTATAGGAAATGTATTAATATTTAGTAGCCTTAAATGTATAGGTAAAATCAAATCAGTCTTAGAAAAACTATAAGGAAAAGGACTTTGTGGACATATGGTACAATAAATATAACAATAATTTTCACATTGTCCTCATAGAATAATCTTTACCTGAAATTCACCCTACTTCCATAACTCAACCTTCTATGCCCATCACAAATTGCTTTTTCTCTTCCTCATGTCTTTCCTAATTCTCCCTGCTTCGTGTAATTTCCTACTTTGAACCTCCATTGGTTATTTGTGTACTTAAAAAACACTTCTATTAATTCTTTACCAGTTAGGACAGCTCCTGGTTTTAAGCAACAGAACTCTGATGGCGGCTTAGAAGGATAGAGTCTTATTTTTCTCCCTTGTCACACAATCTGAGAGGAGGTTGCTGATGACACTACACCTGCAGCTCAGTGTTGTCAGGACCAGCATCACCTGACTCTGGATTGCAAGATGACTGCCACAGCTCCGGGCAGCATTTCAGCATTCAGTGCAGGAGGAAGGGGAGGAGGCAGGGGCTAATCACCTCTGTTTCTCACATCGCAAAGGCAAAATGCTGCCTAAACACCTCCAGCTGACTTCTTACATCTCACTGGCTAACACTGTGTCACACGGCCACCTCTAGCTAGAAGGGACCCTAGGGAAGTGATTCTTTGGCTTTCCTTGCCCCTATTTTCAAGTGAGCTGGAACTCCAGAAATATTGCCATGGATTATAATCAGCATTTTAGCCTGATATATCAGCTGATATATCATTACAAGGATGTATTTGGTGCTGATATATTTTTTTACTGGTAGAAGTCACTCCACAATTATTTATTGAAGTAAATTACATTTATATAAGAACTGTGTACTTTTCAAAAAGACTTTAAACATTAAAAGACAGTATTTTGAGCTAGGTGTGGTGGTGCACTCTTGTAATCCCAGTACTTGGGAGGCGGAGACAGGAAGATCACAGGTTTGAGGCCAGCCTTAGCAATTTAGTGAGGCCCTCAGCAACTTGTGAGACCCTGTTTCAAAAAAATAGAAAATAAGCTGGGCATGGTGGCACACACTTGTATTCCCAATACTTGGGAGGCTGAGACACAAGGATCTCAGGTTTGCGGCCAGTCTCAGCAACTTAATGAGGCCCTCCACAATTTAGTGAGAGCCTGTTTCAAAACAAAAAATAAAGATAGGGCTGGAGGTGTAGCTCAGAGGTAGAATGCCCCTGGGTTCAATCCCCAATACCAAAAAAAAAGTATTTTGAGAATGAATTTCAAAATAAAATTTCATTAATGATAAATTTTAAAATTATACTTTTGGGGAAATTTATTAATTCTGATATGAAAGAAAATGGAGAGAGAGATGGAGGGTTTTTTTTTTTTATTTTTGTGGTACTGCGGATTGAACCCAGGGCATTCTACCTCCAAGTTACACCCCAGCCCTTTTTATTTTTTTTTTGTTTTGAAACAGGGTCTCAATGGGTTGCTAAGAGTCTTGCTAAGTTGCTGAGGCTGTCCTTGAACCTGTGATCCTCCTGTCTCAGCCCCCTATGTACTAGAATTACAGGCATGCACTACCATGCCTGGCTGATTTTTATTTTCATCAACCGTACAATTTTCTGTTGTTAACTGCTATGAAATTAAAATGCATATTTAGTCCTTTTCAAAGTTCCAACAAGAGTCTCTTCCAACTTTTAATTTTTCAAATTCCTCATGTTATATGCAGATATATGAGTATTTCAACTTCAAAGTGATCATTGTTTCATATTAAATGCAGACCTGGGAAAACAATACTAATACTCCTCTTTGTAAAGGGTCTTGTCAGACATAACCACTTCTGTCATGCCTTGAATCTGTTCTTGAATCTTGCCTTCTTTGGTATTCTCTTAGCCTTTTCCATCTTTTATTAGTAGCAAAGACAGGTAGGTTTGTACCAGTCGTGAACTGGACTTAGTGTGCCCTAGTAACCAGTGATGTTCATAGAGAGACCTGGACACGGGTGAAGTACCAATACCTGAGGCTGACCTGGGTTCAAGCCGCACATGTAGACGGGCCTCGAGAGTGCCCTGCTGGTAGCTGCCCTGGCGTCTCAGGTGCTGGAAAAATCTAAAGAGTTTCCGGGATTCCCGAGGACTCAGGTTTATTTTATTGAATATGTATGTTTTCTGGTGATTCCACCTAAGTCTAGGGCTAGTGATAGTCCGGGCATAGCAATTCTCAGGATAATGGCAAAAGATATCTTCAGACTTTAAGCAGAGTTAAAGTCATAATGTCCTTGAACTCCTGTTAGGTGTAAGGGCCTACTGCATTATTTCTTTTTTACTTCATAACATATTTCAATGTGAATACTTCATTAACACAAAAAAAGGTAAGAGGCCAGGCAAAGGCTTTTAAAGTTGGAATTACAGTGAAGCAATCTGGGACTGGGTAAAAATAATAACAAATGATAGCTAGGAGTATATTTTTAGTCTTCAAAGTGTATTAAATTTAAAAAAAGGGTGTTGGGAGTAATTTGCTGTGATTGGAAGTGCTCTCAAGTATGAGGATGAAAGAAACATTGGTAAATATATAAAGAACAAGTTCTTTAGTTAATAATAGTAATTTGGCACTTTTATAAGAGGACTTCAATACGCATTAGATACATTAAACATCCCAACAGGCAGCTTTCCTAGATGACCAAATGGACAGGAACTGACTCATAAAAGTTCACAGACCAAGTTACCAATGTAATTTGAATTTTAATCTGTGATTTATTCCTTCCCAGGTAGCTACCTATGCTTATACTCCTCTAAGGTGCACCTTTATTAGGTAATCAACACCTACTGAGTGGTGACTGTGTGTCAAGAACTATAATAGGTGCTGTGTTTCTAAAAATGAATAAAACCTAGTTTCTGTCTTCAAAAGCTCATAGCCATTCATGGCAGCTGTGTCCATGTGATTAATCCTGGAAAGGGCAGCAACCTCTTGGGTTTTACCCTAGCTCCAGTTTAGGAAATTTGTCATGAAACATACCTGGTAAATATGTTTTAGAACTAGATTTTCTTAGGCTATTTGTTTATCACTCTAAAACCACAAGTGTATATGTGAATATTTGGGTGGGATTGTGAGTATTTTGATGTAAATGTGTAAAAATGCCCCAGTAGACATTTTCACATATTAAATTAACAAAAAAATGTGCTATCACATTTATTTATTTATTTATTTATTTATTTATTTATTTATTT
>PVJS01024804.1:0-12868 GCA_004027185.1 Glis glis
GTTTTTTCATTGTTCTAACTTAATCCCAACTTCTTTTTTTTTTTCTGCGGTACCGGGGATTGAACGCAGGGGCATTCTACCTCCACGCTACGACCCCAGCCCTATTTTTTATACTTTATTTTGAAACAGGGTCTCACGAAGTTGTGGAGGGCCTCACTAAGGAGAGAGAGAGAGAGAGAGAGAGAGAGAGAGAGAGAGAGAGACAGGGAGAGAGACAGAGAGAGAGAACTGAGGCTGGCGGCGAACTCGGAGGATCCGGTCTCCGCCTCCCAAAGTACTGGGATTACAAGCGTGCGCCACCACGCCCGGCTAGAAGTATTTTTTGATACTCTCCATCCCCTGGCTGCTGGTGATCAAAATTCTAAATCTGCTAGAGTTTGGATCTACAATGTCTAACAAAGGTCTATTTGTTATAAGCTTGGTCTTACGTATGGTACTAATGGGAGGTGATGAAACTTTTAAGACATGAGGCCTTGTGGGAGGCTGTAGGTCATTGAGGTGTACCCTTGAAGGGGATTGTGGGACAATGGTCTCTTCCTCTCCTTTATCCTGTCCTGGCCATGAGGTGAAGAGTTCTATCCCAATAAGTTCTATTTTTAAAAACTCTCACCATGTGCTCAAAGCAACAGGGCCAACTGACCATGGACTAAAACCTCTAAAACTGTGAGCCAAAATAAATCTTTTCTTCCTGTAAGCACGTTATCTGAGGTATGTCTTATAGTAACGGGAATTTAACAGGAATTAACCTGAGAATACAAGGCTAATATTAGGTTAAACCATATGAAATTACTCATACTCAAAGATTTTTTATTCACAAACCGCTGACAGTTTTACATACACAGGCACACACATAGTTTACATATGTTTATATTTATGCTGCTTTCTTTTCTTTTTTTTTTTTTTGTTCTAAACACTCTACCATTTAGACAGAGCATTTTATACCTATCTCACTGTTAGCTCTTTTCCATTTTCTATGGATGTATTGTAACTCAGGGCTTCTTAGATACTTGTCTTTACTCTGAAATATGAAGCTTTGTTCTCCTCTTTGGGAAGATCTTTTTCTTATTTTTTTTTATAACTATAGAAACCTTTATATTTTCCTATCAACAAAATGCAACAGCTCTTTTCATTTAGAAATAATGTTCTATTTCATGTCTCCTAAATTCCTAGTTTCAGAAACAAATACTTATTTTACTTTATATTTCAGGAGCATGAAAATATCAAGTGAAATTTAAGTTAAAGCTCCACAAAATTCACCACCTTGTTTCTGCTACAACATTTAAGTAGTTTCAAAAGAAAAGATAAAATTTAAGGCCACAATACTGCATTCATGAAATTCACAATGGCATAAACATCATAGCATATCAATATCTAATCACATCCTACTCAGTTATTTCCATTATTCAGTGCCTAATTCAAATTATTTCTTTAGTTATTACAGGTCACATAGTATCATATCCTCAAATTTTTATAAAAATCATACTCTAGAAATCTTCTAGAATTCTCTATATTTCTAGAATTTTCCATAGTGTTATGCCAAGTACTTTGAGAAATAATATTCAAAACAGTCTTGTTTCAGTCTAAATTCTGATTGTATACACTCTACTAATGATTTTCACAACATTTTTCACAGGACTGCAACATTTAATTAGGTATTTTATTTTACTATTTTTATTTGTTATATAAGTACATTTTGTTTCTCCTAATAGATTATATGACCTTTGTTCACAGTAAAATGCCAAAAATTCATTTGTAATCCTCCTAGATAAATAATAATCCTCAGGTTTTGTTTTTTTAGAATTAATCCTTAAAACACTTGAAACTGCCTTTTCAGCTCCAAACACATGACTGTTGACTTTGAATACCTATTCATCAAAACCACTATGTCTAAAAATATAGCATTCAGTGATTGAGTATTGAATTGATTAATCATAATCCAGTAGGTGGCAGTATATCATAATATTTGAAAATACAGTAGTGTTATCACTTATTCCAAAATTATACTCACTATTTTTACAACTACATGTATTTGGGGCAAATAAACTACCAAACTTTCAAATAACATGTTTGAAAGTATGTCCCTTTTAAGTACTTATTACTCATTATGATTATTCATAAACTACTTGAAATCAACAACCTTTGCTTCTCATTCAACAGTCTGGACTGTGCTCAGCTAGGCAGTTCTTATGGTACTTCCTCCATTTTCACTTATGCATGTCAATTGAACTGAAGTTCTACTTGGCTCTGTTCTTTGCTGAGATGTTGGCAGGCTCAGAATTTGCTTTCGTCTTGATTTGTTGAGCAAGGTAGTCCAACTTTTACATGGCAGTTCAGAAACTTCAAGGGTACAAAGTTGATGGCAATAGGGTTTAGGTAAATGGAACGGACACAGCTTTATCTCTGTCTCATTGTATTGATTAAAACAAGTCACCGGTTCTGAATCTGATTTCAAGGGGTCAGATCACACTGATAAAGCATAATAAAAGGTATCATTGATGACCACTAAAACAACAATGAAACAACGATGATGACTATCATTATTCAAATAAGACTCAACTATAATACATTCTTAGAACAAATATCTAATAATTTCCATAATAATGGAACTCTGCTGGAGTGATAGGGCAAGATGGTAATCCCAGTACTTGGGAGGCTGAGACAAGAGAATCACAGGTTCAAAGCCAGCCTCAGCAATTTAGCAAGACTCTCAGCAAACAAATGAGACCCTGTTTTAAAACAAAACATCATCCATGGGCTTCATGAGAGTTTCCTCACGATCCACCGGGTAAGGCCTCTATGAGCAAGAGGCTTTGCCACCCCTCCGTCTCCCTTGCTTCCCTGTTGTCTCCCCTCTCTCTATCTGGGTGGGGTCTCATTTATCCTCTTTTGTATCCCACCGCTGGTATTTTCAACTAATAAAACATTGTAGTTCCCAAAACACTCTCAGCAGCCACGGATGGATGGTGGCTACTAGGGCTAACATCTAAGGTGTGAGAGGATCCTGCCTTTCACCTGTCTATTTACACTTTAAGGAGAATGTGGCATGGGTTAGATGGAGATAAAGGCCTAAGGATGACAGGAGAGCAGTAACAGCTACCCATGGACATTTCTCCTTCTTGAGTCCTACATAGAAATTTTCTGGATGTATGCAAGTACTATGTTCTGTCAGGTGACAAAGGAACAGGGCCTGGGTCCCAGAGGACAGAGGTCCCTGTGGCTCCCATTGCTGAGCCTGCTTACAGAAAGGGCGAGGGTTCTGCTGAGGGCACTCTGGCATATAAGAAGGCAGGTGCTTTCCTGAAGCTCAGATTCCCGCAGGGCTTTTAAAAGACTATCCCATCTTAGATGGGGGAAAAATGGATGGGCACTCATTGGCGAACCTCACAAGACCAGGATGGGTTTCCCTGGAACCTCAATATAAGCCATGACACGGGCTTAGTCCTGTTTCCATGACAATAGGCTGCAAGTGTGGTTAACCCACAGGGCGTGAGGTTCTGGGCCTTTCCAGCCATCACTGAGCCTAAGCAAGCATGAGAGAGGTCCAGAATCCCTCCTGTCTGCCCTACACTATTTATAGGGGTGATCCTCTAACCCCGGAGTGTCAGCCTTAGCTACGCCACAGCCAGGGGACTCCACAGTCAGGAAAAACCTCAAGACACCTGATCCCCAGAGGTTTCTATCCTGCTCGGGTAGGGTAGGGTTACTGACCTTACAAGATGCAGTGGTGTCAGGTTTCAGCTGAAAAGCCCCACAGACCCTACTTTGGGTGCCAAAGCTGTTATGGTGCAAAGCCCACCCATGCGTCCTTTTCCTAAACTCAGTATAGAAGTAAAGAGCCAGAAGTCTCAACTGCAAAGCTAAGAAGTTTATGACAAAAGCAAAAGAGAAAGCACAACACTGAAGAGGAATGTAGTGGAGTATCCCAAAAGAAACACACTGCCGCCCCCTGGATCTTCGGGGTTCTATATTTAGTTCATGCTTCCTTATCTTTGCAAAGACAGACCAGTCTGGTCTGACATGACTGACTGAACAGAATATCATAAATCAGAGTATAGCTTAGTCAGCAACTGGGTGAGGGGATACATGATGTTTCCCAGGCCCCCTTTATTCCCCGTGTCTGTGACTATCTAGGTCTCAGTGTTTCTATTTATCTTATTTTTGTTGCTATGCCAACAGCCTTCCTGCAGAAGCACATGGCAGAACAGACTGCTGCAGAAGCCCAAAAATCATATACCAGTTACTGTGTCAGAAGGGCAAGAATTTAATCCTGCAGCTCCATTTCTGGTATTTCACACATATGGCGGTGAGAAGTAATCTCTAGGGAGCCTTGGCACTCCTGTGGCCTGGTTGATTGTAATGGGTGTCATGCTGGCTCTTTCAGCCTGGCTCCATGTTTTGTAGCTAGCAGCCTTTCTTCACAGTCATTCCACATTTCTGGCATTTCTAAATCTCAGGGGTTTTCCTTGCAACCTTGGCTTTACCCTCACAGCATCCCAAATTGCCCCATTTGGGCCTGTTTTCAGGGATTCTGACCCTGCTACATTTTCCAGGTTTCCCAGGCCTTCCTTTGAAACTTGGGGGAAGACTCCATGACCTCCTTTGTTCAGCAAAGCCAGCATTACCTGAGCACTGAGATGGACTTCCAACAGAAAAGGTTGTTTCTTTAATCATTGCTACTGGGGCCTTCTCGATCACAGCTGCTGTCTCAATACTGACCACCGCTGGGTTTATTTTATTTCTGGCCACTGCCTGGCTCTTTTCAATCATAGTCAATGCTTAGTCATTCCTTTCAGCCATCTTACTTTCTTCCACAACATCAGCTCTCTGGGCCCCAGGTTTACACATGCCTTTCCAGCCAAACTGCAAATGTATAAAATCTCTCTGCTTTACTGTCCATTCCTAAAATTCAGTGTACACAATTTACTGAATTTGAACATCAATATCCATAATGCAGTTTGAATATTTTTTCTGTCTTGAGATTTCCTCCACCAGTTTAATCAGCCATTGTCTTTAAATTCAGTCTCACACAGAGTTTCAGGCAAAATGCGGGTAAGTTCTTTGCCAAAGTGTAACACACATGGCCTCTACTCCATTTTCCTATGGAGTCCTCTTTGTCCTCCAAAATCTCCTGAGAACAGTCTCTAACACCTACCTTTCTATCCACATTCTGGTCCTTCCAATTTCTTCTCACAAAACAGTTCTAAAGACTCACAAAACACATGGTCAGACTTAGATATAGTCATGACTCCACTGCTCTGGTACTATTTTCGTATTAGTCAACATTTTCACAGATAGAATCTAATTTAGAGGAAGGAAGATGAATTTGCTCATGGTTTTTGGGTTCAGTCCATGTGAGGCCAGGGACCAACGATCTCAGAGCATGGCAGCAGGAAGTGGAGAGAGAGGGAGAGCACATGGGCTATGCTCCTCATGTCATAGAGGCCAGGAGCAAGAGAGGGGAAGAGGAGACATATATAATCCTCAAGACCACACCCCCAGGGACATACCTTCTCCAGCCACACCCTATTGGCCTAGGCTACCACCGAGATGTGTCCATTTGCTGGGATTATAACCCTCATGACTCAATTATATCAACTCCAAACATCAATTTATGAGCTCTTCAAGGGGCCTCTCTGTATTTACCTATTATATATATACATATATATATTATATAATATATACATATGCACACATACACACACATTATCCCTGGAAACAAAATTATCAAAGGATTCATATTTGTAAAATATTTTGCACACTGAAGAATTTCTGAAGACTTAAATTAAACATGAGTGCATATAGCAGTAATGGAAGATAAAGTACATCATGTAAACTGAGTTCTTTAATGATTATTAGAAATCAGTGCTTGGAACAAATTTCCTTGCATCATATGGTTTACATTAAGTAATAGGTTTAATTTTGGAAACTTACTGATTAAATTTGCCAAAAGGTGAAGGCATGGGTCATGCAATTTACTATTATTTTCAATAGAGGATCCAGAGACTCTCCTAAATTTAAAGTATGGATTTGTACTCAATGACAAAGACACTGTTCCCTCTCTCCCATCTTATACAGTAAGCAAAGAAACAATTCTACAAGTAGAAAGTCAAATAGATTGTTGATGTGCTTTTCTGTCTGTGTTCAAAGGTCATTTTTTTCTAAAGGAATTATTAGTCAAAACCAGCTCCTAAACACTCTAAGTGATATTAAGTTCTATAGATTGAAGATTGATGTTTTAAGTTCTGTAGTCCTTTATTTGATGGGAGAGGGGGGATGACTGTAAGAACATACATATAGGAAATGGGGTTTTGCTCAGTTCTTCCAAATAAGAAAATGGGACAACTCAATTCCCAGATGGCTTGTGATCCAGGTAATCTAAGTGAGGTTAATCACTTTCGAACAATTATTATTGCTAGAGTAGTCTGTAAAAAGGAAGAATAATAGGAGAGAGTTAATCAAACATGGAACTAAAATAATCTACATAGTTCTTAAGAAAATAACTGAGATTGTGTATTATTTCAAGAAAGAAGAATTTTTAAAATCCAAGAAAATAAAATTGAGTAGTTGGTTACAAAGTAGATACCAGAAAATAGTGGAATGGCATTTTAAAATGCTTAAATAAAAATGGTGTGAACTTAATTTGTGATAAAACAATCTGGCCATGGATGATACATAAAGGCAGGATAAACTTTTGTTCAAATTTATTAATTTTCAAAATATTTTTTCCAAGAGAGCATGCAGAGTATAATATAGCCTATGAGACTAATTATTAAAATAAAAAAGAGAAACACTTGACAAAAATTAAAAACTTCCATAAATATTCTTTATAATAAATAATATAATCTCTACCTATCTTAAAGGTAAATATATTATTTTAATATTAATAAGTTCTTTGTCCTTAGTATTCTCATATACTTTATATACTGCCTTGTATCCAAGTAGCAATTCTACACTAACTGACTGCTATGTAAGATAGTTGTACCAAAACTGAAATAAAAAGTCAACACTCCCCTATGTTCTTTTTAAAAATTAATTTGGGAATTAGTAGAAGAAAAATGTAGTAGAAGAAAAACATAATAGTAAAAGACAAGGACCTTTTTGAGTGTAAGAAACTGTTCCTTCTGGAATCTTTTCTTTCATAGGAACCAAAATTTCATTACCAGTTAGAGGCAAAATGTCTTGATTTCCCCACAACAGTAATGGATTGAGGTATGAAATTTCAGGGAATAAAGAAATGTGATTTGAGATTGCTCAGGATTTGGGAAAAGGAAAATAGCTCCTGTGTCAACATCTGAAGAATGAGAAACATTTGGAAATTCATGAACAAATGTTTCATATGTACCTGGCATCCTGGAAGTCAATGAAACACATGCAGTTTCCCCCATGCCATACCATCAAAGTGGCTATTAAATAAGGATAACTGATTGAGCTGTCGATGCAAATCTAAAATTGAATAAATTGGCATTGATGAGAGGATAGTTAGCAGTAGAGGGCTTTCAATGCAACAGTAAAGGATTGAAATGAAAAGAAGCACAATATAGGAAATATACATTATAGATTGCTGAATAATTTATGCAACAATATATGTGAAGGTGTGGTTTAGAACGGCCTCCCAAGTAAAAAAAAAATCAATGTGACTAATGATAATATATTCTACAATACGTATAACATCTTAACATTCTTGTAGATTAAAGTATATTAAGGCATTGTTATAAGAAGATGTTCATAACTATGTTAATCAGCTCTTAGAAGAACAATTGAAGAATTATATTAAATAAACTAGAATTTAAAACAAAACTATTGACTATAGTATAAATGTTATTATGTTTAAAATATGATATATTTAATAATTAAAAACAGATACATTTGTATGTGTCAGGTATTTAACAGTCTCTTAATAAATTTACATTTTAGGCAAAGTGCAATTAAATGGCACTTTGCCATTTAATTAAAAGGCAAAGAAATTAAATGTCTTTATATAAATATGATCCACCTAAAAACTTATGATCCACATAAACAATCATTAATTGTATAGAAAATATTATGATGCATGTGGAGGATCTTTAATAAAGAAAAATGTTATATATTTTGTTATATGAAAAATTGAACTAATGCATCATATTCTTGAATGAGAAAACTATTATGAAATTGATTCTTTATAGTATGAAGCAATTCAAATTAAAGAATTTATACAGTATTTAAAATTTTAAAAAATGATGCATTTGTGCATTATTACTGGCCTTGCTCTTATGGAAATCATCTTTATAATGCCTAGCAAGAAGCAGAATTATGTAATTATATATCATAGTATGTTAATATTTTGACAAAGCAGTTTTTACTCAAAAATTGCACCTTTGTGAAATTATAAAAATCTAGTAACTCATAAAATAGAAACAGGAATATTTTAAACATATTTATAATTGCTAAAAGCATAATACATATTACTTTTTGAATGATAACTGTAATTTTGAAAAACTTTATACCTTTGTATAAAATATCTAGCTACGAAAATAATTCAGAATGATGGAATCATGAATAATTATATATAAAATTGATATTTTTATATATTTTTGTTATCTTATAAACAATATTTTATAGATATATTTATGTTTAGAAAAAAAGAAGTACATGGGAGTATATATGATGAATGGTTAGGTCCAATGAAAATAATTCTTTTATCTCTAATTTTCTCAAATTTAGCATTATTGTGTTAAGTATGTTGAGGTAAGTACTTTCCAAAAATCCAAAAATGGAACTTCTTATACCATCTTTAAAAAGCAAGAAAAAAAGTGTGCTCTGTGTAGAAGCCAACTACTGGTGATTTTATACAATGAATTTCTCATAAATATTGTGTTTATGGGAGCCACAAAGGCAGTATAAAATAAAGGAAGAAATTATTAAAATAAATAGATAAGGAGGGAAATTATTAAAAACAAAATACTGCTACCTCCAGGAAGAATGCGCATTTTAAACCAAAATATTCAAAGAAGTTGTACATATCAAAAGTATTCTGCATCATTCCATTTCACTTTTCCAAAGAGATAATTAGGATCTAGTATGCAATTGTAGAAATGCTTGGCACAGAGCACACTTAATTTAATTCTAAAATTTAAGTGTCTAAATGAACTTTATTTTTCCAAAGTATGTGTGTTCTATATATATACATATACTTTATATGTATATAACATATATTTTATATGTAAATAACATATTTTATTTATAACATATAAATTGATGCATCATCAAATTGGCCCATATATTTAAAAATATCTCAATATTATTTATTATATTTTCATACAGAATGAAAAGAAATTGAAAATTTGAGTTTACACATGCACACACACACATATGCAAGTAAAATTATTGTTTTTAAAGTCAAAATTTTTGACTGAGACTTACAGAAAGACCCGCAAATTTAAAGGCAAATAAATGTAAGAATGCCTTAGATGAATGTGATAATTATGATTGGGTGGAGTTTTCTTTTTTAATTTTTAATGCTTTTATTGGTACATTATAGTCTTATATCATAATGCAACTCATACTGAGAGTATGAGTAGGAGCTTCCCCTAGCTCCTTGCCCATTTCCCCCCTTCTCCATACTGGGTATTGAAATTGACACTTCCATATGTACATGTCAATGGAAGCGATCCCTTCATTGACATTCCCCTCTTGGTTCCCATAGGCCACTTCCATGGCTCCACTGGAGGTTCTTGTCTATTATCTAAAGTCCCTCTGGTATCCTGATTACTCCCTCACTTCCCCATATGATAGAAAACATGTGACCCTTCACTTTCCTGAGTAGAATTCTATTGTGTGAATATCCCATAATTTAATAATCCATTCATCCATCGATGGACACCTGGGTTGGTTCTATAATTTGGAAATTGTGAATTTTGCTGATACAAACATGGGTATGCATATATTACTATAATATTCTGATTTCTGTACCTTTGGAAAGATACCCAGGAGTGGTATAGCTGGATCATATGGTTGATCCACTCTCAATTTTCTGAAGAATCTCCACACTGATCTCCATAGGGGCTGTACTAATTTGCAATCCCACCACCAGGTTAAAAGAGTTCATATTTCCCTAGATTCCATCCAGCATTTATTGTTGTTTGACTTCTTGATGGCCACCATTTTGATTGGGGTTTGATGGAATCTCAGTGTAGTTTTGACTTGCATCTCCCTGATTGTGAACTATGTTGAACATTTTTTATGTATTTATTGGATATTTATATCACTTCTTTTGTCAAATGTGTATTTAGTTCAATTGCCTATTTCTTGATTGGGTTATTTGTTTTTTTTTAGTGTTAAGTCTTTTAAGTTCTCTGTATATTCTAGATATTAGTCCTGTATCAAAGGAATAGCTGGCAAAGATCTTCTCCCATGGAGTAGATTCTCTCTGTAGACTCTCAATGGTTTCCTTTGGAATTGAATTCAAGGATGTGCCACCATACCTGGGTACACATTACATTTTTGTTCAATTCCAATTAGAATTCCTGGGTTTTCTTCTTTTACCTGCATATTTTCCTCCCCCAACTAGATATCACTTATATATATCAACACCAGATTAACTGTAAATACTGATAGTACCTATAAAATAGATAGAATGTTTATATAGTTTCCAAATCTGCAAAACAGTAAATATGGCCAATTTTACCATATTAAGAATTATTTGTTTTATGCTACCACATTTCATTCCCATTAAAATTCTGAACTAAATTCTGGACTGTTTTGATTTTTTTGTATTATATTAATGATACTTAGAGGAAAAAGAAACAGCTGTTATGGAATCTACATTGGAGACAAATAATCATAATCATTTTACCAGATGGTTATGAATAAAAGGACAATCTAGATAATCCTGAATGTTTAGAATCCAAAGGCACTGATGAATCCTTTTAGATACTGATATCTCAAAGTAATGTAAGTTTAAATAAAATAAGAGAGAAAGAAAATATTTAGGTTACCCAATAAGAAACCAACAGGTAAAAATAATTATTTCTGCCTCAGGATTTAAAGTTTACTTTAAAGAAAAATGATTTGTTTTAAATAAATCATCTTATCATGACACTTACCTCCATATACACCAAAAAAGATAATAAAGGAACTATAAAAATAACTTCAAATTGTTGAATCAAGTTTTATTGTACTTCATATTTTGTATAAATTATTTTAGTTAATTATATAAATAAGAATTTTAATGAGAATATGTATTTACTTGATAGGAGCAATGATAATGCCTCTATTTTAGGAATAGAATTTTTTTCTCTTTAGAAATCTTCAAATATGTTTTGCTGAATAAGGTACTAATACAATACTTATTAAATGTACTTTAGATTAGATGCATCAAATCAATAAATATTTGAGAATCATAGGCTTATTATATAAAAAGTATGACATGGAAAACAAAGATGAATGTCTTTTAGTGTGCATATAATATCATGAAAAAATAATAGAATAAACATCTGATAAATAAGTTAGGATATTCTATGACAAAATTCTTAATAAATTCATAGCATTTCTCCCTTTAACTCCTACCTTGTATTTGTAGAGAAACTTTTAGAATTTGATATCAATTATCTTTTATGGCATCTTCATTCTTTTTCTTCAATGAATTATTTTCTATAGATTATAAATATGCTAAAATTTTTAATTGGAAGAAAAATCTTCCTTTGGTATTCCTTTGTTCTCAGCCTACTAATTATCCATCCATTTAGCATGTAACTTCTTTAAATAGCATTTTTCCTACTTAAAAATAAAAACTTACCTTATACCACGTATCTTTGCAATTTGAAATTTATTATTGTCATTAAGACTTTTTCAGATATCTCTAGTTATTTTCAAAATTTTATCGATCTCTTTATCACAATAACTCCTAATTTGAAAATTTTGTGGTTTCTAAATATAAACTTATGTAATAACTGCAGTATTTGCCAGTACCCTGTTTTCTCAGCAAACTCTGCTTAATGTTTCATTTTTAAAAAGCATCTAACAATGCATTAACAAAAAAAGGCCACCAATACCTACAGGCTTATATTGTATGACTTTGAAAACCAAGGGAAAGTGTGAACAGAATTTTTAGTATATCAAAGGAAAAATTTAGTTTGATTGGTGTGGCTTCTGTTTTATTTCTGTCCTTGCCACACCCTATTCTGGCAAGATCTTCATAGAATGCTGTATACTCATCAGCTGACCCTTGTCCACATAATTCACGTCAAAGGTAAGTTGGTGACACTGGCATCACATGGAAAGTATTAGGGAAAACCCACTAAAAATGCAAATCCACATACAAAGACTTTTTCTCTCATGATTGCTTCCTTGTTTCTAAATGCCTTACAGACTTCTGCCTAACTGTCCTACCAACATCTTTAAATCAGTATATGCAGAGCAAAACTTAACCACTTCCTTTTCCCAAAATTCAAAGTTTATTTTTCCACATTTAAAAATTGTTTTTAAAAAAACCTTTAATTTGTCCTTAAATTAAACCCCAAATTCCCACTATATTTTAAAAGTACTTAAATTATCTTGTTTTGTTTAATCCATATATTTCTTCTAATTGACCTGGCAGCCCACTCTCATGCTATACTTATTGTCATTTTTTCTTAATTAGACAATGCATTCTTTTATTTCTAAGATCTGTTCCTGGATTCCCTAAATCCCCATTGTCCTTCTTACTCCAAAAGGGTGTTGTTCCTCTTCTATTATAAGAATAAAAGCTGATGTTTGAGTATGGTCTTTGCAGTCTGACTCTTTATGTCTTAATCCCAACCCAGACAATTTACAAACTATTTGTCCTGAGGAAAGATTTAAAAATATTTCATGCCGGGCGTGGTGGCGCACGCTTGTAATCCCAGTACTTTGG
>PVJS01024804.1:12968-28479 GCA_004027185.1 Glis glis
CAAAAAAAAAAAAAAAAAAAAAAAAAAAAAAAAAAAAAAAATCATGATACAGTTTTTTTCTCAGTAAAAATAAGTGTTCATTACAATTGTTTTCTTAGTGTTTTTTCAGGATTGAATAAAATAATATGCATACAGTGATATACCAGTGGCTATGATATAGGAAACTACCAGAAAGTCCTTACTATTCAGCATTGCCCCCTTGTGAGTTCTGTGAAAACAGAATCGATATTTGTAACTGTTAATCTCAACCCTTAGAAAAGGCTTGAAATGGAAGAGGTCAAATCAATTGTCATTACATAAATTTTAATGCCAGTCCCATTGCTGCCAGTACCTTAGCCAATAAGATTTAAAATGTAAGCTTGTGTATGTCCTTGATTCATTTATTTTCTTTTGTATTTGTCACCATTTAAATAATTGGCTAATTTATATTTATTCTCTCATAGGTAATCTCTTGAATTTGTTCCAATTTCCATATTTCCAATAGTACCAACACAAATTAGGTCAACTTTGATCATCATCTGTTCGATTTTCCCAAAGTGAATTCCACATAGCAGTTATCTCACTTGCTGTTAAAAATAAGTAAATAAAACAAGACAACAACCAACAACAAAAGCACAAATCATCTTTCCAGAGGGAAAGTTTTATCACAAATTTTTCCTATATAAACTCTTTATTATTTAAAGTCTAAGCCATTTAGTGCCATTTATTGCCTACCATTCTTACATCTCTCCAATACTAGCTTTGAATAATACCCTTTGTTCCAGATTCTTCTCTCTATATACATAAATCCCAAATTTTCATTTTTTTCTCTTGCTTTTTCCCCATACTACTTTCTCAGACAGAAATACATCATTTTTTATTTCCACGTATTCAAAACACATACATCTTTCTAAGACATGTATAACATCTACATATTTCCGTCTTTTATATTGATTTTATCTTTCCAATTGATTATGTTTATTATATTGATTTTATCCTTCCAACTTTATTTGAGATTCATAAAACAAAGTTTGACTTTAAGATGTATAGGTGCATAGACTTATTTTTATGACTTCTGAAAACTCATTCATATTCATATATTTCCATCTATTTGTAGTAACTCCCTAATGTAGCTCACAATAAATTTGTTGAATAAATAATGAAATTGGCCTTTACAAATATTCTTCCTTTATTAATAAGGGGCATTATAATGCATGGGTCTACTACTGAGCTTACCTAGGCTCAAACAGTTGACTATCTTGATCTTTAAAATTTAGCTTAAAATTAGTACAAGGCAAGGATGTTTCTAGTTTTGTAATTTTTGTCTAAAATTCACACCTACCTGGAAAAGCAAATGCATACTCTTCCTTAATGCATTTCTATATTCCATATTATATATCACAAATATACATTTGTCACATATTCACATGTTACATATGTTTCATAATCTTTGGGCAATAGCACATGGCTTTTATGCATAAAAGGTACCCTTAAATCCTTGAATAAGTACAGCATATCAGAAATTTGTTTTCTCAAAGTCTTACTTTTCTCATGTATACTGTAATTATAACTATACTATCTATATCACAGTATTTCACAAAAGTAAAATAAAATTTTAATTCTAGTCAATTAAATCTAGAAGGTTCACAATTTGGCAGTAATATCAACAGTACTGAATGTGCTATTTTACAAGTCACATTAAAGATACTATACAATGTGTTAAAGTAATAATTTCAACAATTCTAGTTCTAACACAATAATACTGCTTTGCACCAAATCTAAATATCAGTTGAAATCCACTTTATATTAAGTATGCCTTGGAAGATTTTATCCTAAGCTGGATTTAACAAAATCATTAGCGCGTGAATAAAACAAAAATGTCAAAAACTATTAAAGTCCCTTTCCAGTTTTTGATATTGGCAAAATATATCATTGGGAAGACAGACGAGTGCTTACATTCTACTTAATGAAGTTCATCTTTGAATGAATCAAAATTGGGTCAGACTGAACTTTTAACCTAAGCTAACTGCTATCAACTTTTGCCAAAGAAAATTAGTGGTTCATTATTGATGATAAGCCATTATTTAAAAGCTAAGAGTTTCCTGTAATTTTGCCTATATTGCTTTTGCTAAATATGTTGGAAGCTCTTAAAGACTGGGGCATGCCACATATGATCATAAAAGAAATGAGAATGTAATAACCTCTAATGACAAGAAAAGCTCATTATGCCTGCAGTTCTACATTACTTTTTTATTCAGTTTTTAAAATTTCTTCTACCACTTTGGTTTTTAAATATGTAATTTTATTCTTTATTCATTCCCATGCCATCCCATTCTTTTGTTTAGCTTCTTCTCTTCTGACCCATTGTGTTAAACAATTCTTGCAGAAGATAATTTGTCATCACTGTCATAATGAATCCAATTTTCCTTAACCCAGACCTGGCCATGGCTTGCTATATTGAAAAGGAAACTACCTGAAAGGCTAATAAGGGGCACTATTTGAGGAGTGTGACTGGACTATTATAGCTTTAATTAGATCAGTCAAAATTCTTGGTGAATACTGTTCAGCAAACTATTCTTTGGTAGAGAAAATTATATTCTTGAAAATTCCCTTATTCAACAATACAATCCTATTACTGCTAAATATAAATTCAAAGAAGTTCAAAGTATGCAACTAAATGAGTTGAACTTTTTCTACTGTTTTTAATTGCTCATGCAAAATATGCTGAATCATTTCTTAATTTATTCATTTTTATATCTGACTGTATCTGTGGAATGCACAGGCTTAGAATATCTATGTAAATCAGGAAGATAAAATAGAAATAGGTTGCATATCTATTTTATTGAAGACCACTACCTATTACTAAAACAAGACTTATTTTTTTTTTTTTTTGCGGAACTGGGGATTGAACCCGGGGATGTTCTACCTCCGAGTTACACCCCCGTCCCTATTTTTTATACTTTATTTTGAGACCAGGTCTCACGAAGTTGTGGAAGGCCTCTCTAAGTAGCTGAGGCTGGCCATAAACCTGGATCCTCCGGTCTCCGCCTACCAAGTACTGGGATTACAAGCGTGCACCACCACACCCGGCGCCCACTTAATTGCTTTAATAACCATTTTCATATCAGTTATCTTAGGAAATCCTTATAACAAATCAAAATGCTTTAAACATAATTCCCTATTCCCAAACCTCAGAATACGAAATAAACTTATTGGGATAAACTTATTGATATTCAAAAAACAATCCTGCTAAGAAAAGTTTGCTTAAAATTCACTTAAAAAAGAAGCATTATTTTTATTTTATATGTCTACATTTCTTTTAAAAAATATATCATTGGCAGGATTTCTGATTCAAAACACTCAGACATTTACCAACACTTATATCTTAATCTTCTCTTAGCTCTTCTACTATATCCATGTTTCATTTAATAATTAAATATTGCCATCTTTAATGAGATAAATATGCTAGGTATTAATACTGTTATTTGTATATTCTTTCTATTATGGCTTCTTTAAATATTCTACTTGTGATCTATTTTATTATTCTTTTAAATATATGTACTGGGGATTGAACCCAGGGGCATTCTACCTCTGATCTACACCCCCAGCCCTGTTTTTTATTCTTTATTTTGAAACAGGGTCTCACTAAGTTGCGGAGGGCCTCACTAAATAGCTGAAGCTGGCCACGAATGCAGATACCTCTGGTCTCAGTCTCCCAAGTACTGGGATTACAAGTGTGCGCCACCATGCCCAGCTTAAATATATTTTTATAATTACAATATTTTGTTGTTTATATCTAATTTTATTCCATTATGGTCAGAAAAAACACACAATATATGATTTTAATTTTTTGTATTTGTCAGAACTTGCCTTGTGGCATGATATATATTCTAGAGGATATTCCATGTGTGTATAAAAAGAATTTGTATTCCACAGCTGTGGAACAAAATGTTCTGCAAATATCTGTTAAGTATATCTGTTCTTTAGTAGAGTTTAACTCTGATTTTGTTGTTGTTTAATATTTGTCTCAACCTATCTATTGAAAAAAGTGGGTTTTGAAGTTTTCCCTATTATTATGTTGGACTTGATCTCTACCTCTAAATCTAAAAAATGTTTATTTTATAAAACTGGGTGCTCTAGAATCAGGTACATATAAATTTTCAGTTGTTTTATCTTCTTGTTGTAGTGATGCCTTAATCAATATTTGGTGACATTCCTTGTCTTTTTTTAGTAGTTTTTACATTTACATCTATTTTGTCTGATATAAGAATAGCTATTTCTACCTGCTTTTGACTTACATTTATGTGGAGTAACTTTTTCCATACTTTCATTTTCATTGTATGTATGTCTTTACTAAAGTTTCTTCTAGGCAGTATATTATTGGGACTTGTTTTTGTGTCCATTCAGCCGATCTGTAGCTTTTAGAACTTGAAATGTGTCATTGCATTCCATTCTTACCCACGAAGTTTCTGCTGAAAAACTAGCTCTGAGTCTAATGGAGGTTCCTTCAGTGTGACTTAGTTCTCTTATCTTGCAATTTTTAGATTTTTCTTTGCCTTGTACCTTTGACAGTTTGACTATATTATGCTTTGGTGAGGATCTTTTCTAATTACATTTATGAGTTGTCCCGTGGGCCTCCTGTATCTACATGTATGTATCCTTCCCAAGTTTGGGGGATTTTTGAGCTATTCTTTTACTGAATAGCTTTACTAAGACTTTCCCCTTTTATTCTGTGTGTAATTCAAAACTGCAAATGCTCATTTGTTCACTGCTCAAAGATCTCAGAGACTGTCTTTATTCTTTCTCTTTTTCTTTCTTTTCTCTTCTCTTCTTTTCTCTTCTCTTCCTCGAAATATTTCAAAAGACTTCTCTTCAAGTTTAGATATTCTTTCTTCTGCTTTGTCTACATTATTGTCGAGGCTTTCAAATGAATTTTTCTTTGACTTATTGGGTAATTCATTTACAAGATTTCTGTTTGGCTCTTTTTCAAGATCCCTATTTCTTTGATGCATTAATTTTTTATATCATAAACTATTTTCTTAGTTTCATTTAACTGCCTGTATTCCCTTAAATTTCATTCAGCTTCCTTATAGCCATTCTTTTAAATTCTTTGTCAGGCATATCACCAATATTGTTTTCATTGGAATCTATTGCTAGAGAATTACTGTGTTGCTTTAGAAGTATCATTTTATCTTATTTTTCATATTTCTTGTGATCCTATTTTGAGATTTTCATATCTTATGGATCTGTTATGTCAACAACTTTTATAAAGTCACTCTCATAGTAAATGGCCTTCTCCTGAAGATGTACCATGGGGTTTCGGTTTGGTATGCAGTGTCAGCTCTTGTTCCATTTGCGTTCTATTGTATAGTAACCCCATAGACATCTTGTCTGTAATCAATGGCTCTGGGTTCAGTGCATGTAGCATCAGAGAGACTCATTTTATCTGGGGGCCATGTGGGTGTGGGGACACTTTTACTGCACAGGCAGGTGTGGCATAGATGGCAATGGGTTTGTGTTGCCCAGTATGTGGCCAGTCCAGCAATGGGAATTGTGGCACCAGGAACATGGTGGTGTTTTTTCAAGCACTGCTATGGCAACCTTTGCTGTCAGCAAGGACCTCTGGCACTGACAACCCCAACAGCAGTGTGTGTTGGGAGGGGTCACAGCACCTCCCCTCAGTCCTAGCAGTTGCATAGGCCCACAACAAGTTGGCTGCAGGAAGAGGCAGCGGTGGGGACCCATAGCACCCACTCTGGGTCCCAGTGATGGCTCAGGCCCACAAGTGTCAGGCTGGTGGGTAAGCCTCTAAGTGGCTGCCTGCCATGGGAGGCAGCAGTGGGGAACCATGGTGCCTGCCTTCAGTCCAGGTATTGGATCAGGCCAACACCTGATTAACCATTCTCTAGGTCCCATAGAACAAGGGCCTGGATTTCCCAGATATTGAGGACAGAACCCTCTGTCCCCCTCTGAGCTGAACTGCCTGCCCCTTCTCCTCCAGGGCAGTACACAGGCTTGGGAACTGAGGTCACAGTTGCTGAGCTGGGTCAAGTTGGGTTTTTGAGTCAGCAGCCCCAGTGTTGTCATTGAAGAGTAGCTGTGGGGCCCCAAGGATGGAAATATACAGAGGTCACTAATCCATAGGGCAGTATGAATTAAGACAAAAGTTTCCATCTCAAGATGGCTATAAGATACAGCATCCTAGATTCTTGAAGATACAATGTGCATTCTTTCTACAAAGCAAAGGTATAGTGCAGATTCCAATTTGTTCTATAACTGGGCTGCAAGTGTGCTACCACTGTGAAACCTTCTAGTAGCTAGTATTTCTGGCATCCACCCTTCTTGGAATTTTTTAGAACTGTCCCATTTACCCTTTTTCCTATAAAGGGGAGTCCATCCAGCTGGGGAGCGGAGGTCACAGTTGCTGGTACAGTTTGTTCTTCTTTCCATGCTGCCATCCTTGGCCTCCACGCCTTACAAGGTTCCAGTATTTCCATTGCTCAAAATGTAGCTATCACTTGTTGCTTTGGTTCTTTGTGGAGAAGGAGGCAAGCTCTGGGCATCACTATCTGGCCACCTAGGAATCCCGCCATAATATTTTAATTTAAATATTTGATTATTTGCTGCACGCTTTGTGTTTAAAATTGTTTGAACTGCAGATTTGCTGTTTTACAAGTAGCTGTTTTGTATTCAAACACGCATATTAAATTCAATCATTTTTCGTACCTTTCTTTAATAGTAGAGTAAATAACCATATTCTTTTGAATATATTCCTATTTTTTCTGCTTACATACTCCTGTTTTGATCATTTTAAATTTTAAAGACAGTTGATTTGGTAGTACATTTTTCCTACTTTATATATTTTTCCTTGAAGAATATTGCATATCTGTTTTTCTTTATGTCAATATTCTTTGTTAAATTTTCCCTAAATAGGCTATTAGCATTTATTACTATAACTTTAATTTTATAATATATTCAAGAAAAATTAACATCTGAATAATATTTAATCCTTCTATAATGAATAAATTATATTATTTCCTTCCCATTTCATGTATCTTACTATTTGATATATTTGGTTTTCTTTAGGGGTTTATTATTTGTGTTTATATGACACATTGTGCATTTTATTTTTTTCTAGCTTTTGAACTTTTTTTTATATCAGAGGGAACTACTGTATTGGTTTTCCTAGATGCACATCTGATCATTATCTGAGTTTTCTTATTATAACTTTAATTTTACAAATAGTGCATTACAGATTATACATACAATATTACATCATACCAAAGTCTTTTAGAAAAAAAGAGCATTAGAAATCTTTACTTTCCTATATCAACCACCCAATTTCACTCCTACTAAAATTTTGAATTTTTTTTTATTTTTTTCATTTCTGGATATAATTTTCTCCATATCTTTAAATAAAATATTGCATTACTTCAATTATTTTTCATTATCAACTCTCATTTCCAATTGATAATTAGACATTGTTTAGACAACTATCAACTATTAATTGACCTCATTTATACCATTCTCTTGCTTCCTACCAAAGTTTTGATCACTGTTTTCCTTCCTTAATGGTAACTGTATAGCCAAAAGTACTATACTTTCTACTATTTATGTTTTTATCAGTTCTACCTAGATAGAATTTTAGATATTAAATTTTTAGATACTTTAAGCAAATAGAACCATCGCTCACCACTTAATTCCATTTCTTTTCCTTGTTTCCACTCTTTATATCTATGATTTATCAGATTTGGTATTTGCTATGGTTTGTATTTGCATCCCTCAGACCATGCAGTAGACAAGTCAGCCATGTTGGAGGTGGGACTTGGTTGCTGGGGAGGGGTCCCTAGGGATGTGGCCCAGGACAGTGTTTCCTGGGCCAACTGCTGCAGCTTCTGGCTCCTATCTCTCTCCTGCCACCCTGAGCTGATAACAAGCTCCCCGCTCTCTCTGTCTCCCACCATCATGCCCTAGGGACGTGTATGTTTGGCTCCTGCTTGGCAGTCAGTGTAGAATGTACTGTATATTTAGAAAGATAAAATAAATCTTCCTTTCTCTAAGTCCTGGTATCCAGGTATTTTGGTTTCATTACAGTGAGAATGCTGACTGAAACAATATTATTTTCAAACTGTCCAGTAAACTAACATTTTTTTTGTCTGAAGATGATGATTAAAATTTAAGAGTGAAAAGGTTTACAGTATCCATGACAATAAATAGTTTTATGCATCCAGGCAAATTTCATGGAACAAAACAAAACAAAAAGGAATTTCCTAACCTCTAGGTGTGCAAAGGATAGTTTATACTAAATGAGCCTTAAGTCATTAGCGGTAACCTGCTCCTTCCATATGGATTTGTTTCCCTTTAGACTTGACATTCAGAGTTTAAAATTTAATAAGCACATGTATTTTAAAAGTTGCATGTCTTGATTCATCATTCCTACATAGGATATTTGTCCCTTTTACTTTTGAAGACTGAAGTCATTCTCTAGATCAGAAAATATTTCTTCAATTATTAGTTTATTTCTATAATTTATGCCTTGTTTATCTTCCTGGGTCTTTTATTATATGATTTTGAGATACTCTGGCTTTAGTTTATGAGTTTTGTTTTATATATAGAGGTATTTTTTCCATTGTATCTTGTGGCTAAATAATTTAGATCCCAGCAGTCACTATTATAATGTAATAATATGCATAAATATTATAAAAATATTGGATTTTAGTTTAGTAAAAGCATTTATTATACCACTATAATTATTCTTAAGTTTATTATTTTTTGATATTATTATCACTATTATTATAATTAAAGTTGTCAGGTAAATGTTTATAGATCATAACCATAATTCTAACTGTGTGGTATAGATTATCTCAATTGTTAGTTTCATGTTTTTTTTCTGCTCTATTTGAATATTATTTTTCCATAAAATATGAAATTAAATTGTTAAGGGTAATAATTATATAGGTATTATAAAAAATTAACAAGAAAATTGGTATTTTTTGAGATTAATAATTCCTGACCAAATATAAAAACATTTTGGACTATCTTGGTATCCTTAAGAATAAATTCAAAGTTTTTTTTTCCAATAGGGTTTTTTTTTTGCTCCGATTTGATATTTTACATCTCTTTTGAAGTTTATATCTTAATAGTTTATCTTGTGTTTCTGTTATAAATAGGAGTTGTCCTAGATAATTTTCTGTTGTTGTGATAAAACATTTGAGGCTTGGACCTTTATTAAGAAAAGAGGTGTATCTGACTCACAATTTTGAAGTCTGAAAGACCAAAATCAAGCAACTCCTTCTGTTTGGCCTCTGGTGAGGTCATCAAGCAGATGGCATCACAATGGTGGAAATACTCATGACAGGGAGAGATTGCAAGGTGAAAGAGGGAGTTAAAGAGATTCAAGGGTCAGGTTTATCCTTTTTATAATGAATTGCTGTCATAGGAACTGAGTCTATGGAGAACCCCATTAATCCCTTCAGAGGCTGACATCCCCAATGACCTAACCACCTTTCTCCTGACCCTTTAAAGTTTTCACCATGTCACCACTATAATGCTGAAGACCACGCGTTGAGCACATGAATCTTTAAGGGACACATTAAAACTATTTCCAAACCCTAGCAGGAGATTATCATATATTATACATTTTAACTGATTCTGGTTTCTGCTTATGACAGGAATTGATATTTTTATGTTTTTATAGCCTGCTACAATAGTTATTTATATTTATTATTGATTCTCTTGAATTTTATAGATATATCATAGGATACAAAAAATAACCTTACTTCCCAAATTATTATGCTTGTAATGTTCTCTCAGGTAAGATTGTCTTTTGGAAGTTCTCAGTCTTTCTTCTATGATGGTACTAAGAATTCTGTCATGTAAGGCTTTAAAAAAGTTTAAATTAGTTTAATTTTTAATGAACAAATAATGATTATATATGTATACATTTACATATATACATACATACAAACACACATATATTGAATAAAATATTATATGCTTATACATTGTAGAATGATTGTCAAGTAATTAACACATGTTACCTCACATATCACTTCTTTATGATGAGAACACCTAAAATTTAATCTTTCAGCAATTTTGAAATATAAAACACATTATTATTAAATATGGCCCCTATGCTGTGCAGGAGACTACCAAAATTTTTTCCTCTTGTCTAACCAAAATTTTCTAAGAGTTCTGTCATTGTAAGGCTTTTAATTGCTATTATAATTTTCATGTGCCTAAAGATAAGGGTATAAGTGTCTAAGCTACAGTGGTGGAAATTATTATTTTAATTGGAGAAAGAAGTTTGTTTTCATATATTTTTGAGTCTTAGGCAAGACCTTCTATGTCATTTTTTAACACATTATTTTTCTAGACCTTCTGAAAATAATTTCAGAATTAATAGTATCAGTGAACTATAATAAGATTGATTTTCCCTTTCTTCTTTTTGTGGAATCTTCTGGTATCTGATCTTAAACTAACTACTATTCTCAAAAACATCAAAATCTTCTGATGGCCAATCTCATTTCTTCATCCCAATTATGAAATACAGTCATTATTATTGCGTGAAAATAAATTAGTTCAAATTTTATGGGGTGGCACAATTGGTTGTAGAAATATGGGTTCTGCATAGATTCTAAACTATCTCAAAGTGCATTCTGACATCTGACCACTGTTAGTGACTTAGTCTACAAACATGAATACTTATAAAAGACTGTATTTCTGTATTTTATTTCCTTCCTTCCTTCCTTCCTTCCTTCCTTCCTTCCTTCCTTCCTTCCATTTTTTCTTTTGTGGGCATTCTACCTCTGAGCTACAACCCTAGCCCTTTTCATTTTCATTTATTTATTTTTTTGTTTTACTTTGAACCACTGTCTCCCTAGGTTACTGATAGTCTTGCAACATTGCTGAGGCTGTCCTTGAACCTGTAATCCTCCTGTCTTTGCCTCCCAAGTACTAGAATTAGAGGCTTGTGTCACTATGCCTGGTGGTATTTTCATATTTATATTAATTCTTTCCAATTACTTTTAATTCTATTCAGAGCTCTCTCTTATTTCCAAAATATTTTACATAAAAAACAAAGATTGAGAAAAAATATTAATATTCACATATTGTCTATAAGGACTCATTTTTCTAAATTATATTACTCTGGAAGTTCCCAGAATTTTGACTTACATAGTTAATGTGTTTGATTTTAATTGCTCTGACAATTTTTTTTTTTTTTTGTGGTACTGGGGATTGAACCCAGGGGCTTCTACCTACGAGCTACACCCCCAGCCCTATTTTTTTATTCTTTATTTTGAAACAGGGTCTCACTAAGTTGTGGAGGGCCTCACTAAGCAGCTGAGGTTGGCCGCGAACCCGGATCCTCCAGTCTCAGCCTCCCAAGTACTGGGATTACACGCCTGCACCACCACACCCTGCTTGACAAAAATTTCTGGCAAGAACAACTTAGACAAGGGAAGGTTTCTTTGGACTCATGGTTTCAGAGGTTAGTTCATGGTCTTCTGGCTCCAAGGTAGAAACATCACAGTGATAGGGCATAGCAGAGAAAAAGTGCTTAGCTCCTGGTAACCTAAAAGCATAGAGAGATAGAGGAGGGTGCCAGGGATAAATATAGCTCCCAAGGCCATGCCCCAGTGACCTATATCCTCCAGCCATGCCCCACCTGCCTAAAGTTACCCCCCAGTAAATCCACTCAAATTATTAATTAATCAAATGGATTAATTTACTGATAAGTTTAAAGTCCTCATGTTTCAATTATTTTACCCTTCAACATTGCTACATTGACAACATAGGAGGTTTACTAGGGGACATTCTATAGCCAACCCATAACAGAAAAATAAAAATTTTTGCAAATTTTTATGCAAATACATCACAAAATGAAATCTAAGGGATATAAAACACTTATGTTTACAAACTAGCACCAGTGCTGGTGGATTAAGTACATGTTAATCGAGTTTAATCAATGAATGCTCAGAGCATAAGGATCATACCATGATAGTGATGGTTGGTTCATGTTGGGTTTAAACTTGAGTACCACAAATGTTTAAATATATAGTTTTGGAGTAATGGAAAAGAAAAGAATGCTGAATAATTCTTAAAAAATATTTTACAACTCACTGTCCTCAACTGCATTACAGTACTTTAGAGCCTAACTGTTGTTTTATTGAAAAACAGTGATTAACTTGGAAATAGTTTCTCCATAGCTGCATATCTCTAACTCTTTTATGGTGAACACAGGAATATAAATGTCATAGAAACTCTGCAGGGAACCAAATAATCACAGCAGAAAGTCTCCTTAGAAATGATTCGAGTAGCCGGGCGTGGTGGCGCACGCTTGTAATCCCAGTACTTTGGGAGGCGGAGACCGGAGGATCCGGGTTCGCGGCCAGCCTCAGCTCTCTTGCTCTCTTTCCCTGTCTGTCTGTCTGTCTGTCTCTCTCTCTTTAGTGAGGCCCTCTGCAACTTCGTGAGACCTGGTTTCAAAATAAAGTATAAAAAATAGGGCCGGGGGTGTAGCGCGGAGGTAGAATGCCCCTGGGTTCAATCCCTGGTACCGCAAAAAAAAAAAAAAAGAAATGATTCGAGTAACAGAAAATTATGAGTACCTATTAATTTTTCCAGTTATTTTGATGTAAATATCTCATCTAAAACAATTTTTGCATATTAGTTCTCACACTATTTATTATATGTAGGTAAAAAAAACCTGTAGGTAAACATACATTATCTAAATAAAAGTATCATTCAGTATTTTATTCACAGTTATTTAATATTTTCTATTTCCATGTGAGAAATGTAATTTTTCTCCAGGATGTTTATGAAGTTATTAAACATGGAATCAGAATAAATTGTTAGGTTATTTTCTCATTTAGAATAATTTTGACTACCTATAACTACTCTGATAGCACTGTCAATGTAATATTGATCACTGTAAATAAAGCCACTAGTCTCATAATAGCATAGCAAGACAGAAAATTAACATCAAACCAGTAAACAAAAAATGAATATTATATTGTAACAATAATTTTTTATTGAAGCATTATAATCATACATCAAGATGAAGTTCAGAGTGATAGAAACATATATGCACACAGCACTCAGTGAGCCTCCTTCCTTTTTTTTTTTTTTTTGCGGTACCGGGGATTGATTGCAGGGGCGTTCTACCTCCGCGCTACGCCCCCGGCCCTATTTTTTATACTTTATTTTGAAACCGGGTTTCACGAAGTTGCGAGGGCCTCACTAAGGAGAGAGAGAGAGAGAGAGAGAGAGAGAGAGCGCTGAGGTTGTCCGCGAACCCGGATCCTTTGGTCTCTGCCTCCCAAAGTACTGGGATTACAAGCGTGCACCACCACACCCGGCAGTGAGCCTCCTTCCAACTCCCATTCCGCTCCCTCACCTCCCCATGCATGACATTGAGACTGGCATTGATAATTTTGTGTATGTACATCATGCCCTCTGAAGTGTTTCCTTCATCAAGTCTCCCTCCTCCCCACCCACCTCCCTCCCTTAAGCCCCCTCTATCACTCCACTATGGTTTTTCCTCCTTTGTTTAGTGTCTCTTTTGTATCCCAAATTCTCCCTAGCTTCCACATATGAGGGAAAACATCTGACTGTTCATTTTCTGTGAGTAATTTCACTTAGCATAATATTCCCCAATTCCATCCATTTTCCTGCAAATGACATAATTTTGTTCTTCTTTATGGCTAAATAGAATCCCATCATGTGTATAATCCCATAATTTTGTAATCCATTCATTTTTTGATGGACATCTAGATTGGTTCCATATTTTGGCTATAGTGAATTAGATAAGCATGTGGTACTATGGTAGTCTGATTTCAGTCCCTTTGGGTAGATATTCAGAGATTGTGTAGCTGGGTCATATGGTATATTCATTCCCATTCTTCTGAGTAACCTCCACACTGATCTAAAAAATGGCTGCACTAATTTGCAATCCCACCAACAATGTATCAGAATTCTTATTTCCCCACATCCTCATCAGCATTTATTATTATTTGTGCTTTTAATATTTGCCATTCTAATTGGGGTTAGGTGAAATCTCAGTGTAGTTTTGATTTGCATTTCTCTAATTGCTAATGATGCTGAACATTTTTTCATATATGTATTGGCCACTTCACTTTTGTGAAGTGTCTGTTTAGTTCACTTGACCATTTTTTTGATTGGGTCATTGGTTTTTTTAGCGATAAGTTTCTTGTGTTCTTTGTCTATTCTAAATATTAGTCCTATGTTGGAGAAGAAGCTAGGAAAGATCTCCCATTCTGTTGGCTCTCTATTAATAACTTAATATTTTAAAATTTAAAATAGATATGTTAACTCTCCTGATTTGATCATTACACAATGTATATATTTATCAAACTGTATCACAGTATACCCCATAAACATTATTTGTCAAAAACAAAATTTAAAAAACTAAAGAAATTAAATGAATTAAAATATAAGTAAAAATGTAAAAGATTTATGATGTTTTATGTAATGAAATTGTATAAGAAATATTTTTCTATATTAAATAACACAGAAAATAAAAGTTTTAATAACAATGAATTATTTTTGTCTCCAAAACAGTAAAAGAAAGTAGGCAAATACTAGAATGGAAAAATAATCTTCACCTATGAAAAGGTAAAAGTTAGTAAAATATAATGACTAAAATAAATCATCTACAATTTGATAGGAAAGACTCAAATAAATGCGTACTTATTTGCCACCACCTCAATTATACCAGAATGTTCCTCTATTCTAGTTCTTAATAAACACCTTCTTCCCAGAGATAACTATTTTTACTTTTATCACCAAAGATTACATCCATTCATTAATGAAAGTCATACAAGTAGATTCACAGTTATTTACTCTATCATTTATTCTTTTCTTCAATGTATTGCTATAAAATCTACCCATGTTGATATGTATGTTGATTGCCTATTCTGTTATTTCATTGTTCTGTACGAATGCATTATATGAATACATTACAACTTGATTACTGTTCAACATACAGACTGTTTAGACTAAGGCTATTAAAAATAAAGTTTCTGTGAGCATTCTTATTTAAGTGATTTGGGTGCATATATTCAGTTATCATGGGTGTATGCAGATAAAAATAATTGCTGGGTCATGTCTTGCTCTGTTTGAAGTCATTGGAAACTGCCTAAGGCTTATTAAATATTTGTACCTCATTTTTATTATTTCAATTGTTCTTTTTCATTTATTTTATAATTTACAAATCAATGTTATATACATTTATTTTGTGAAATGAAATTTTTTTTTTTTTGCGGTACCAGGGATTGAACCCAGGGGCGTTCTATGTCCGCGCTACACCCCCGGCCCTATTTTTTATACTTTATTTTGAAACCAGGTCTCACAAAGTTGTGGAGGGCCTCACTAAGTAGAGACAGAGAGAGAGAGACAGGGAGAGACAGGGAGAGAGAGAGACAGGGAGAGAGAGAGCTGAGGCTGGCCGCGAACCCGGATCCTCCTGTCTCCGCCTCCCAAAGTACTGGGATTACAAGAGTGCGCCACC
>PVJS01024805.1:0-13196 GCA_004027185.1 Glis glis
GCGGTACCGGGGATTGAACCCAGGGGCATTCTACCTCTGAGCTATACCCCTGGCCCTATTTTTTATCCTTTATTTTGAAACCGGGTCACACAAAGTTGTGGAGGGCCTAACTAAGTAGCTGAGGCTGGCCCCGAACCCGGATCCTCCGGTCACCGCCTCCCAAGTACTGGGATTACAAGCGTGCACCACCATGCCCAGCTTATTCTTTATTTTTTGAAACAGAGTTTCACTAAGTTGCAGATGGCCTCACCAAGCAGCTGAGGCTGGTGGCGAACCTGTGATCCTCCTATCTCAGCTTCCCAAGTACTGGGATTACAAGTGTGCACCACCACACCCGGCCTCGCAGATCTTTAAGTAGAGGAAAGTTCTAAGAAATCTCAGAGTTACTAACTCCCAGCCTCTTTCTTCCAGATTAGTAGATTGTGAGTTGCTTTTCAACTAAAAAATGTACATTTATGAGTGTTAAATGTATTTTTTTCTGAACTGTGTGATACTTAATAAAGGACCTAAGGTCAATTGAAACCATGTTTACAGTATATATATACACTGTAAACACACACACACACACACACACACACACTTCTTTCTCTCTCCATGTGTGTGTGTGTGTGTGTGTGTGTGTGTGTGTACGTACTTCTCTTGGCTTTTGGAATATAAAAGACCATTAATTTCTTCACTAGTTTTGTTTCAATAATTTGGTTTTAGGTTTACCTAAAGGAAACCATGAGTCCCTAAAGAAAACCCCCCATGGCTATTTTATGAAAATGAATTTACCTAATCTAGTGAATCATTGTGATTTGTCTGAAATCATTGCAGCCCAAATCCAGAGAGCAGTAAAAATAAAATTTGAATCTTAAGTATTTGTCCAAGTTCTATTTGTGATTTGAAAGGTTAATATGGTGAAAACCAGATATGCTGAATGCTGAATTCAATTACATGCCCCTCTTGGAAAAAAAGAAAGAAAAAGGATATGTTGAAAAACAAAAGTTTTCGTATAGTTGGTGCTTCTTTTTTAAATTATAGGTCAAAGCCATGCCTTTTTTATGTTTCATGAAATGAAAATGTAATTATGTTTTGTTATTTGACCTTGTAGTTTTGTTGCTTTTTATATAAGGAACCAGTATCTTTACTTAATAAATTATTTTAACACACTAACATTTTGCCGGCTTGAAATAACATTTTTAACAATTCAATATTTGGCTTCAAATGGTCAGAAGAGGAGGGTAATAAAAAAGATACATATCACTTTCTTAAGTGTGAAGTACTATATTTCACTATCTTGGTGTTTCTCTGACCTAATAGTCTGAGCTCTTTGTTGTGACATAAACAAACCTTTAAAATATACCTCTGGTAGCACTTTACTTTTTAAAAAATTTACTTAGCAAAATAATATTTTATTCGTTTCCTCCCTCTCAATTTTTGTGGCATATATCATTTTGAAACTGGGTGTTATATCCAGAAAATGAATCAAAATAGTAATTTCAAAGCGTACTGTATAGTCACACAGCATCTACTTTTTCTGAATTGCCTACAAAGACAAATCCCTTAAATATTATTTATAAGTGTTACTGTTCAAGATTTTCAAATAGTGTTAGTTTGTCATCATGCTACAGAAGACTGCATTTTGGGAAGAAATACTTTACAAATGTTTGATTATTTCAAGTTATTCTCCTTTCTTGTTTGTAGTTTAAGAAACATGATTAGTATTTTAATTCAAAATGAAATAGAAATAAAACATTCAATAAATTATCAAATACTTAAAATTTCTAATATGAGTAAATCATTTAGTATAATAATAAAATTAGTAAATTAAATCATTTGGCAAAAAAAGGAATTCAAAAAGTACAGATGGTCACCACATAATTTAAAGCATAGTCACTTTTAGACTTTGAATAAACTTTTTTAGAGATTATTTTTAATGAAAGAGCAAATTAAAGTGGCTCAGAAAAATAAAATGCAGTACATACAAGAATAGAGTATATTTTAATGCTTAACACATTGAATACAATTTTCTTTAAAAAACATTAAAATGTCCATGTGTTAATTGTCTTTTGGAGGTGGAGAAATCATTTTTCCAAGAGAACACTTTTCACAGTTGAAGGAACTTGGAGTTTCTGTCCCAGTGAAGTCCCAGTGGTTTTATTTCAGGCAGTTTATATTGTAGATTCATTGTCAAATATCTTACTTTTTAAGGCCTGTAAGTTGTGTTGAATAAAATTCTCTGTGCCTTGAACTTCAGAGAACCTATAGTCACTTCTCCTAACAGACCAGTTTTTCATTTTTATTGAATTCTGAATTGTGTCCGATGTAAAGTAGTAAACTATAGGGTCAAAACAACAGTTGGAAACAGCAATGCAGAGAGTGATCGGGTACATTGTCCTTACTGCTGCCACTACTGAGCAATTAACAAGTGTCTGTGTTCTCATAAGAGAATATAAAATAAGATTGATATTATAAGGCACAAAACAGAAACAGAATATGACCAAATGAACAAAAATCATTTTTAAAACCTTAGTTTTGTTTATTTTGCTTCTACTTAATGTAATAGGCTTATTTAAAGTTCTTAGCACCATACTAGAACAAGTTACGTTCAAAATTAGAGGAATAAAAAATCCCACTATTTCAATAAAAATTACAATCCTTGAGAGATAAGTTTTCCATGTGGCTTCTGGAAAGTTTTCAAAGCAGGCTTCTGAGGTATTGTTACCCCGAGAGTGGGTAGACTGAAAAAAAACTGCTGGTGCACTTCCTCCCATCACAGTTAACCACACGGCAATGCAAACAATCTTTGCATTTCGTTTAGTTCTTAGAGTCTTTGACTTAAATGGGTAGACAATTGCCAGAAACCGATCTACACTGATGCAGGTTAAGAACAGAATGCTTCCATACATGTTGGTATAAAACAGCATGACAGAAATTTTACAAAGTAAATCTCCAAATGGCCAATTCCGCGTTGCAAAGTAAAAAATCCTGAAGGGCAAAGTAAAAACGAAAAGCAAGTCTGACATTGCCAAGTTAATCATGTACGTTGTAGTTTCATTTCGCACTTTGAGAGTGCAGATGAAAATGTATATGGCAACACAGTTCGATATTAACCCAAGCACAAACACCATGCTGAACATGCACCCATACAAAGTGTACTTAAAGGAGTCATCATAGAGGCATTGGGAACTGTTAGCGCTTACCATTATAAAGGCACGTCCAGTTGACAGTGCAGAAGTCCTTTTGTCCACTGCAGTATCCTTTGGTATTCAGATTGTGAGCAGTATAACATCCAATTTATTCTCAGATTATTTGGACCTTTGGGCGGTTTTATAAGTACTTCCTTTTCTTGTGAAATCTCCAAAACAAACATGAAAACTTGTTGCGTAAAGTTTCCAGTAGGTTCTTTAGCAGGAAGATATTCTCATTTTCTAGTATTCAGAAAATCCATGAAGGCAGGGTTTAGTTAACTGACCAGAAAATGCATTCAATGAAGCCAACCCATAGAGTTGCAAATGAAAAGCTCTGTTCCAAGATAGCTGTACCGCTACTGGTCCCATAAACTTGTATTTCAGTAGTCAAGATGAATATTCCAAAATGAAAGTTTCTTTATACTCCAGAATGTTTAAGTTACCAATCTTATTTTGCTTTTCAGTGCAGAGGTTCAGAGACTTAAACATTCCCAATTCGTCCTCTTTTCCTTCTTCTTTTAAATGAGATTTTCCTTTTTGGTATTCCTGCGGTGGATTCCAAATGGCACCAAGTAGAAGAATCTTTTAAAGGTTCCGAAGTAAATTCCTAAGCATGTTAGCTCTTGCTGAATCGAGGTCTTTTCCACCATTGCCAGCTGTATTGTGAGATGGGCTTTCTCTGAAGTGAAAAAGAAAGGCTTGCTCGATTTGTAATGTGACATCACAGGAAGAAGAGGCTGGGTTTGGACAAAGAAAGGTTTCAGCCCAGTTTGTTTGCAGTTCCTTTAATCTGATAGTGTGTCAGCTGGGAATATACCTAGGAGGCTTGCAAATGGTCACTGGCTGTTTCGCTGAGCTGTCTGCTCATTAACTCTTTTCATGCGGGAATGCCTTCTGGTGCTCTGGCAACCTCTCAGAGTTGTTTTTGTTTTGTTTTATTTGGATAGTAATAACTGAGAGGGGGGAAAACAGTTTAAGCCTGTTTCTCGCTTATTCGATTGCTTTTGTTTGGTGTAAGACTTTTTTTAAAGAAATAAAATGTATATAGGTGCCTGTTTATAAATTAAAATTATTTGTGATAACTTAATATAGCATTTTAAAGAAATGTTTAGTGACTGTGAAAGAGAGACCTTTAACCTTTACATATAAAAAGGATTTGACTGAGAAACCAGTGGTAGTTCTGCTATTCTTGGCTTCTGTTTTTTTCTACTCTTCAGGATTTAACTTTATTGGCATGATTGTGAGTGGTTTAATCCTGGGTCTCTTAATTTTTGATAAACAATTTGTTAACATTCCTCTTTCTTATGAAACAAAATTCATATTTTAGAGCTATTTCAATTTTTAAATTACCTCTTTCATCAAAGAATAAATTTTAAAATGTTTATTTTTTTCTGGGGGTATAGCTCAGTGATAGAACACATGCTTAGCATGTTAGACACTGGGTTCAATCCCCAGTATCCCCTCCCCCACACACACCAAAAAGAAAAAAGTTTACCTTTGGTTTTGGAATGGTATTAACCCATTTTGTACCATTGTCCCAAATGTGGAACACTCATGAAAACTTAAATTGAGCATATGGGAACTTTTAAATAATATTTGAATAGCTATTATATTCACAGAATGAAACACTTGGGATTTAATGGGTTACTCTTGTTTAACCCTTGCTTTAAGTACAAATGAAGGTCATTTAAAAAAATGCTTTTTTTCCTAAATTGATTGAAATAACTTTTGGAAAATATGAGTTCTACTTGGCTAAATTTTACAGGTTCATACTTTTGTTTTTATCCCCTCCCCCGCTCTTCTTTTAATCTCATTAATGTGACATTAACTATATGTTGGAATATATTTCAGATCTTATTTTAATTTAAACTTTCCTATAATAGTTTCTCTATATATTTATCTTTAGAGTATACTATTTTATCTTATTTTATTGTACTGGGGATTGAACCCAGGGCCTCATACATACTAGACTAGTGCTTTACCCCACTGAGTTACATCTCCAACCTTATTTTTATTTTGTTTTGAGACAAGGTCTCACTAAATTGCCCAGGCTGGCCTTGAACTTGCCCTCCTCCTATCTCAGCCTCCAGAGTAGCTGGAATTACAGGCATGCCCACCATGCCCAGCTAGTATTCATATATTAGCATATTAACCCCCCCAACAGAAGAACATATGGGTGGGATGAGAATAGTCTAATGTAAATGTTATTTCCTGAAGGATTGAGGCTATCACAACCTCTAAAACACATATTTTTCTTATTTTAACCTCCCCACACCCTGGCCCTGTGGTGCTGAGGATTGAACCTAAGGCCACTTGCCTAACATATGCTTAACACATGCTCTACCACTAAACTACTCCTCCAGCCCCTAAACTACCATTTTTCAGAAAAGGCTAGGTCCAGTTATGTTTTACTGTTAGTATTTTTAATTTGGTTCAGTTTGGGATGAAACTCTTCCTTTTGAGTATACAGTAAGGAATTCAAGAGCACTTTATCTTTCCTTCATAAATTACTTAGCTAACTTAAAAATAAAATGTTATAGTAATAGGTTTTATACTGTTTTGCACCTTTTTAGTATGGACTACTCTCATGCTCAGCAAGTTTTGATTGTTGACGAATTGTAATCTATTTTCGACTATGAAACTCATCTATAACCAAATGATACACAAAAATATGACTATTATTTAGAACCAACAAATTTAAAGCATTGAGGGTCTGAATTTTTTGTATCACTTCTGGTATGAAAAAATATATATATGTATTTATATTAGAAGACTGGTAGAAACTTTGAGTGAGCAGTAATGAAAAAAGGAGCAGTTAATAGGCCATATTCTCATTAGAGAAAATTCTTCTATTTAATAGTAATTTTAGAAAAACATAAAAAGCTTAGTAATCTACTTTAAAATTATAGTCTCTGCCGGGAGTGGTGGCGCACGCTTGTAATCCCAATACTTTGGGAGGCGGAGACCGGAGGATCTGGGTTCGCGGCCAGCCTCAGCTCTCAATCTCTCTCTCTCTCTCTCTCTCTCTCTCTCTCTCTCTCCTCTCTCTTTCTCTCTCTCTCCCCCTGTCTGTCTCTCTCCCTGTCTCTCTCTCTTTCTCTCTCTCTTTCCTTAGTGAGGCCCTCCGCATCTTTGTGAGACCCGGTTTCAAAATAAAGTATAAAAAATAGGGCCAGGGGCTTAGCGCGGAGGTAGAACACCCCTGCCTTCAATCCCCGGTACCGCAAAAAAAAAAAAAAAAATTATAGTCTCCATTTAGCCATCTTTAAGTAATGAAATATATGCAGTTATATGCACAGACCTTGCCTACTTTTACTTTCATTTTAAATATACTTTCTCAATCTAAGAAATGAAATATATTAATTCTATGCTGAAATATTCTTCCATATATTGTTGTTATTCACTTGATATTTATTTAACTGTCCATCTCTAGTATTTTTCATATTTGAATGGTGCTTAAATGTGGATAGATCACTATTTGTTGAATTTAGCTTTTCATTATCAGTATATTAGTGTATGTGTTTCTAATTCTTAGCACAGTTCTTGACCGTAGACACTGACATGTTTGCTGATGAATGAATCATATCAAAAAACTTGAATTTTCTTGAACCTTCCTTCCTTCCTTCCTTCCCTCCCTCCTTTCTTCCTTCCTTCCTTCCTTTTCCTTCTTTTCCTTCTTCTCTTTCTGAACCCAGGGGCATTCTATCTCCAAGGTACACCCCCAGCACTATTTTATTTTTATTTGGAAACAGGGTCTTGCTAGGTTGATGAGAGTCTCACTACTTGCTGAGGCTGTCCTCAGACCTGTGATCCTCCTGTCTCAGCCTCCTAAGTACTGGGATTATTAGCATGCGCCACCACGCCTGGCTTGAAACTTATTTCTGTTGTGGAAGAGCTATAGCAGAGGGGCTGTTTCAAAAGGAAGAAGATAATTGAATGCTGGATTCTTTAAGATATTTTATTTGACTTCTAACCTAAGGAACCACAGTGAAATTTGATACCTTGAAAAATCCTTAGATTAGGATTTAAAAATAAAGAATAGCTATTTACAAAGAGTGTTAAACAAGCCTAGGGAATTAAATATATTTAATAGGTGCTATATATTATTAAATATATTTAATAAATATATTTAATAGACTCAGACAAACTGTTATTTTAATGTGAAATTTATACACTTCTGGCAGTTCAGTCTGGGAATCAGTTTTTCTTGTATGGGTCTTTTGGGGGAACTGAAATAAGAAAACAGAGTCAGAAGTTGAAGTGGTGAAGACAGATTTTATTTAGGACTGTTACACTAGTATACATATACAACTGATTTGAAATATAGTATACATAAACAAGCAATTTGAAATATAGTCAATCTTATTATGTAACTCATCACTTTTCAAAATTTAATTACATTAAGAAGCCAGGCAAGTAACCAGCTAGCCTATAAAGTAGATCTGTTCTATTTATCAGTACAGAAATAGTCTAAATCCTTTATTTATTTATTTACTTATTTATTTACTTATTTATTTACTTATTTATTTATTTATTTTGCGGTACCGGGGATTGAACACAGGGGCCTTCTACCTCTGCGCTACGCCCCCAGCCCTATTTTTTTATACTTTATTTTGAAACCGGGTCTCACGAAGTTACGGAGGGCCTCACTAAGGAGAGAGAGAGAGAGCAGGAAGAGAGAGAGACAGGGAGAGAGAGAGAGAGAGAGAGAGAGAGAGACAGGGAGAGAGAGCGCGCGCGCGTGTGCGAGCTGAGGCTGGTCGCGAACCCGGATCCTCCGGTCTCTGCCTCCCAAAGTACTGGGATTACAAGCGTGTGCCACCACGCCCAGCTGTCTAAATCCTTTAGTTGTGTAATTTTTTTTTTATCAGATAGAGTATTCATTTAGTTAACTATCAGAAGTTTAAAGATTTGGGTAATTCTGAGTTCTTGACTAAATTCTGTGACTGGCTTTGAGGAGGCAGGGAATCTGACTTTTACCCATGCCTGATTCAAAATATGCCCCAAAAAATGTCTGTTGAAACCTTTACTCTAAGATGGGTTTCCCAACCATTCCTTTTGCCCTTCTTTTTCTTACTGCTCACTTCTGGCATTGATACTAGCATCAGTTCTATCTTCCCCTCTCTTCATTCTCACTGTCATCTTTTTAGATACTCCCGCACATTCTTATCTATACGATTATTGCAATGTATTATCTTATCTCCCTATTTCTTGTCCTACTATCTTCTAGTTGCCCCTTGCCAGACCGTCACAGATCAACTCATGAATGAATCAACTAATTATTCATTTATTCTTGCTTCTAAGAAGAACTGAGAGCAAATTTTGTTTTTTTTAATGAATATACTATTAAAATCAATAGAACTAAATATTTAAAACTTTAACATTTTATGATATGCAAATCACACCTTAGTTTTTAAAAAGTTTTAAAAGAAAGTCAGTGTGGAAGTGTTCACAATTTAAAATATGAGAGCTGGGGATGTAGCTCAGTAGTAGAGTACCACTTATCACATGGGAGATCTTTGCAAAATAAATAAGTAAATAAAATGTCATGTTTATTGTTCTAAAAATTATTTATTTTGAATACAATAAATGTTTTTAAAAAACAGGAAAGTATTTTAAAAATGTAGATATATGTATATATTAGAAGAATTAAAGCCATATGCTAGTAGAGAGAAGGATAGGAAGGTATGTAAAATAATATTAGAGAAATATAGAATAAGGGAAGCTACCATATTTTATATATATTTATATAAATATATATGTATAAATAGGGACCTTGGAATCTCTGTAACCCTTTGTATGCTACCCCCCCAACGCTAGTTCCCTTGGGGGGGACTAGTTTCATAGCCTTTATGAGGTTCTCAAATACTGTGACTAAATATGTATATGAGAAAAACATATATGAAGAAATGAAGGCTCAGCAAGTCCTACAGGTTATTCCTCTGAAATATCTGTGTGAAGTATTTTGAAAGTTTTTCTCAATGGACAAACTAGAAAGAATCTAGACTTTAAGTTGCTAGTGCAGTTTTTTTTATGGATGAAATAAAAAATTGTATATGTAGGTAATGTGAATATATATATACATATAAGTACTTATACTTACTTATATGTATAAACAAACAAACACACACACACACACATACACACATGTAGGAAAGTGAACGTAGAATGTAAAGAGCACCACGCAAATAACCAGAGAAGCTTTATGTGCTGTAATGTGACCTTTCTTGGAGTCTGGTTTCTTGGCTATAAAAAGAAGGGAGTTGGACTGCATAAAGGTCTCTTCCTGCTTTCATATCTGATTCTGATTCTTTGAATGCTTTGAATGTTTAAGCGGCTACATTGGTTTTTCTCACTCTAAGATATAACAAAGGAGTAACTTTTTATTCTTAAGTTTAAGGATTTCTAATTTTAAAACCAGGCTGTACAAGAAATATGTACAAGAAATAAGCTTTGCTTAAACCAAGAGTCTCATAGAAGAGTTCTCAAATATTTTCTTTTTTTTTTTTTTTTGCGGTATCGGGGATTGAACCCAGGGGCATTCTACCTCCAAGCTACACTCCCGGCCCTATTTTTTATCCTTTATTTTGAAACCGGGTCTCACAAAGTTGTGGAGGGCCTCACTAAGTAGCTGAGGCTGGCCGCGAACCTGGATCCTCCGGTCTCCACCTCCCAAGTACTGGGATTACAAGCGTGTGCCACCACGCCCAGCTTCAAATATTTTCTGATACTATAAAGATTAAATTTTTAACAAATCCTTTCCTGTTTATTTCTATAGCATTCTTCTTTGATATACCTCTCCTTTCTTTTGAGTACATTGGCACGTGCCAGTACTTGGGAGCCTGACACAGGAAGATCACAGGTTCAAGGGCAGCATGTAATAACCTAATGAGACCCTGTTTTAAAACAATACAAAATAAAAAGGACTAGGGGTATAGCTCTGAGGTAGAATGCCCTTGGTATCAATCCCCAGTACCATGCCCATTTACATATACACATACAAAAAGAAAGAAAGAAAGGGAAAAAAATCTGTTCTTTCCAAAACACAAGTAAGATGCCATGTTCTTTTTACTATAAAATTGACTAAAGAGGAATGGATCAAAACCTTAAATTATTTTCTCATTAAAAGTTCTGAAGGCCATAATTGGAGATGTGTCCCCCCCCCAATTTTTTTTTTTTTTTTTTTTTTTTTTTTGCAGTACCAGGGATTGAACCCAGGGGCATTCTACCTCCGTGCTACACCCCCGGCCCTATTTTTTTATACTTTATTTTGAAACCGGGTCTCACGAAATTGCGGAGGGCCTCACTAGGTAGAGAGAGAGAGAGAGAGTCAGGGAGAGAGAGAGAGTGAGAGAAAGAGAGAGAGCGAGAGCTGAGGCTGGCCGCAAACCCGGATCCTCCAGTCTCCGCCTCCCAAAGTACTGGGATTACAAGCGTGCACCACCATGCCCAGCTCCCAATTTTTTTTTTTAATGAGAGGGTATGTGAAACTTAAGCAAAAAAAATCCGTTCAAGTTCAAAACAAAGTGTTGAACAGTGGTATTTTGAAATATAAGAAAATTTATTCTAAACTTACTAATCTCAAATACAGATAATATTTGCCATGGTGAAATGTGAGTCTTCTGGGTTCTTTTCTATCTCTGATTTATACTTTTGAAAAAACCCAAAGTTTTCTCATTTGGATTATTTTGAAGTCAGTTTATTTATAATATATTTTCTATTTAGGTTTAGAAACAAAACATTTTCAACTTGATAGATGAACATTTGAAATTTATGTAGACAGAATATATTTTCTATAAAAAGATCTTTTAGCCCAAGTGTAAAATTTATTAAGTTCTAGACAAATTTTGTATTACTATGAGTCTGTGGATATCATTTAGAAGTGCTTTACCTGTCTGTCATTATTGCAAACACTTAATACCTTATGTTACTTTTTACTGGAGCATGAGTCATCTACCCAAGTTCAAAGGGTGGAACCAGTTTGTAGGGTTGGGTAGGAGTAGAAGAGGAAAGATTTAAAGGATGATGAATGATAATTATAGCAAAGTAAAAGTAGATGCAAATTATGGTTGAAGCAGGTTCAAGCAAATAATGCAAAGGAAATTAAGAGGAGCAGGAATGTTATTGTGGTGTAGGGTTTAAAACTTGAGTAAACATAGTTAGCTCTGCCTACACTTGAGTTGTCCCTTCTTCCTTATTTTTTCTTTACCCTGTCTGCTTGCTTCCCCCACCCTTATCACTGTCTCTTAAAATCCTATCACATTTTCCTATGGAGTCCTCTCAATCTTATTAATTCCTTTTTGTACTTCTACAGTACTTAGCTTGTCTTGCTTTAAAGACATATTCATGCAGTTCACTTAAGATTAAAAAACAAATAATTGTAGTATAAAACATATCAATAAATGTTTGTAATCCAGGCATGGTGGCGCACACTTGTAATCCCAGTACTCTGGAGACTGAGACCAGAGGATCCAGGTTCACAGCCAGCCTTAGTGAGGTCCTCCACAACTTATTGAGATCCTGTTTCAAAATGAAGAATAAAAAATAGGGCTGGGGCTGTAGCTCAGAGGTAGAATGCCCCTGTACCCAGTACTGCAAAAAAAAAAAAAATGTTTGTATAGCATAGAGATCAGAGTCAACCAGTACAGTAAAAGGCCTTCAAAGGAGATTGTATCTAATTAAGGCTAGCCTTTATAGTTGAATAAAATTTCACATTTCAGGTCTTGAAGGATAGAGCCAGTCCTGGTGATAATGTCTTAGTGCAGTCCCATTAGTATAGTCATGTTACTTTTCACATCCAAAATTACAGAAAATTATTTGAGTGATTGTTTTCTCCATTTTCTTAAGAATACTGCACAATCTAGATCTACTCTAAGTTCCTAGAAATTAATTCTTCCCATACAATATATGCCTTGAGACAGAAGGCTTAATTTGGTCATAGAGTCTTAGTTGAGAATGACAAGGTAGGTTTCAGTTTTCAAAAATCTTTCAACTACTTTAAAAGCAGCAAGGTGTAGTGAAAAGACCAAAATGACAACATGTTAAGTGACCTGGATTCTAATCCCAGCTATTAAAAATTAATGTGACCTTAAGCAAATAATTTAACTTCTCTATTATAAATTTGTAAAAGGAGAGTATTGAGCTAGATCTCCAGAGTCCTTTTCAGTCTTTAGCTTTCTAATTTAATCTTCACACAAATTTTGAATAATAGAAAGAATATATATTATTGTCTGCATTTTACAGATGAAGAAACTTGAATTTAGAGTTGTGACTTACCTAGGATTACAATGTGAGTAAATGATGAGAACTAGATCCTCACTATAAGTACCCAACCCAATTTCTTATACATGTTTGTCAAAAGAAAAGATATAATTCTATAAGTGCATGCCTAAACAGATAGTAAAAAGAACTCTGATTTTGAAATTTAAAAATCTTGATTTGTAAATTTAACTTTACCAAACAATAAAATGAAGTGAAAATATTCTAAAATGCACTATTTCAGATGAAATAGATTATAATATCTTAATTTTACAGAGATAAAGGTTAAGTTAGTCAGGCGTGGTGGTGCACACCTGTAATCCCAGTACAAGGGAGACTGGGACAGGAGGATCACAGGTTTGAGGCCAGCACATGGTAATTTAGCAAGACCCTGTTTCAAAATAAAAAATAAAATAGGGCTGGGGCTATAGCTCAGAAGTAGAATGCCTTGGGTTCAATCTCCATTACCCCTCCCACACACATACAAATATACACACAAAGGGTAAGTTGTAGGAAGGCATAGAACAATAAGATTTCTTTTTTTTTTTTTTTTACGGTACCTGGGATTGAACTCAGGGGCATTCTATCTCCACGCTACGCCCCCGGCCCTATTTTTTATACTTTATTTTGAAACCGGGTCTCACAAAGTTGCGGAGGGCCTCACTAAGGAGAGAGAGAGAGAGAGAGCGAGAGAGAGAGAGAAAGCTGAGGCTGGCCGCGAACCCGGATCCTCCGGTCTCCGCCTCCCAAAGTACTGGGATTACA
>PVJS01024805.1:13296-28479 GCA_004027185.1 Glis glis
CGCCCAGCCCGAACAATAAGATTTCTGTTTTTTTTTTTCCTTCGGTACCGGGGATTGAACGCAGGGGCGTTCTAGCTCCGCGCTACGCCCCTGGCCCTATTTTTTATACTTTTATTTGGAAACCGGGTCTCACGAAGTTGCTGAGGGCCTCACTAAGGAGAGAGAGAGAGAGAGAGAGAGAGAGAGACAGACAGACAGACAGACAGACAGACAGAGAGACAGAGAGAGAGAGAGAGCGAGAGCTGAGGCTGGCCGCGAACCCGGATCCTCCGGTCTCCGCCTCCCAAAGTACTGGGATTACAAGTGTGCGCCACCATGCCCGGCCTGTTTTGTTTTCTTGACCAAATAGAATTCTTATGCTTTGTGTATGAAAGATAAAGAAGTGATCATTGATACATTTTACAGACCTTGTTTGCACTGATAATGCACACTTAAATTTCAAATGGACACAGCCTTTACTTATTAAAAATTATTTATTTCTGAGTTAGTGTGTTTAGTAGTTAACATATTGTATTAGTCTTAGTACTCTCTCATGTTGGAAGTAGCCCTAGATTCTAGAATTTCAGAATGCAAGTCTGCCTTATACCCATTACAATGTGCTGTTTATTCTCTTTAGTAGTTCTGCTCTTCTTCCAATCGCTCAAGTACAATTGGGGAAACTGAAATGGTAGGAAGCAAATTCCTAAGGTTTTTAACTGTGGTTGATTATTGCCAGAGCTAGAACTAGAATCCTATTTTTTTTTTTACACTTTATTCAACTTTTCCCACTGTAAACAGGTAGTTTCCAACATGTTTTTCTGACATAAGAATTGGAAATTTGGTTCATAGCTTAGGTGAATATTACTCAAAAGAAGAGCTCTTTTTTATGTATGAGCTATATAAAGATAAACCTTTTGAAACAGTTAACATTATGACAGATATTTAATCACTTAGAAGTTTCCATCCATTTGTAGATTGAAATAGTATAGTAGCCATTCTTCATTTATAGCTTCATCTTCATTGATTTAAAAAGTTTTTTGCAGGGCCGGGCGTGGTGGCGCACGCTTGTAATCCCAGTACTTTGGGAGGCAGAGACCAGAGGATCTGGGTTCGCAGCTAGCCTCAGCTCTCTCTCTCTCTCTCTCTCTCTCTCTCCCTACTCTACTCTCTACTCTCTACTTAGTGAGGCCCTCCGCAACTTCGTGAGACCCGGTTTCAAAATAAAGTATAAAAAATAGGGCCGGGGGTGTAGCGCGGAGGTAGAACGCCCCTGGGTTCAATCCCTGGTACCACACAAAAAAAAAGTTTTTTGCATTTGTGTATGGTACTGTGCCAAATTTTATACAGAGGAAGGAAATAGCTCTCTTTCTTTTAAGTAATTATTGGGATACAGGTCTTCTATGAATAGCACATTTAACTTTTTTTTTCTTGCAGCATGGGGATTGAACCTAGGGCCTCACACATGCTAGGCAAGCACTCTACCACTGAGCTACACCCCCAATCCTTTTTATTTTTTCTTTTGAGACAGGATCTCACTAAGTTACCCAGGCAGGCCTCAAACTTGTGATCCTTCTTTCCCTAGAACTTGTGATCCTCCTGCCTCAGCCTCCTAAGTAGCTAAGATTACAGGTTTGTGCCTGACTAAATTTAACAGCTTGCAGCATAGTGTAGTATTGGAAATCCAGGTGCTCTCCAGTTTATTTCAGTAAGTATTTATTGACTTATTTTTTACCCATTACTGAGGGATGGAGGCAGAGAAGGATTGCTTTCTCAGGATGCTCCTGGAAGCTGAATACTTATGGCTAGAAAGCTGTTCTCTGATACACCTAAATTCCTTTGCTCTCAATACTGAAATTATATGCATATAAAAAGTTTACACATTTGTTTCTAGGTTTAAGTTTGCTATAAACAAATTGTATGTATTAATGTAATATAAAATATTATGGCCCCAAACCCTGCTGTTTTTATTAAAACCAAATTCAGTGCCTTGGAATGACTCAGAGGCAAGTTTCTGAAAATACTGTTATTGAGTTAGGTGTATGTATGCATCTGTAAAATATGTGAGGTGGACAGCCTAAACTAGAAAAATTGATTCTCTATTCTCAGATTCCTTTGCAAGTGTCTTTATGTCCTTATTCTACACATAGTGAAAATCATAAACAGATTATTGGTGTAGTTTATAGAGGAAAAACAACTTGGAATTTTGCTCAGAAAAGAACCTTGACCCTATGTAAAGAGATTTTTGAGCAAATAATGTTATGTTTTTTAAATTCAAATAAAAGGTTTTAAAGAATTATGTGTATCATTTAAAAAGTACTTCCTGCTTAGACTTTTCAGTTCACTGGTACTGATCTCATTAAATAAGATAATTTCTGTATCAACAATAATCAACTGGAAAATGTAACAGGAAAAAAAGACTCAATTTAGAGCAATAAGTAGTATAAAATACCTTAAGAATAAACTTAATAGGCAAAGTACAGGGTCTAGATGAAAATGAAGCAAAGGATTACAAAACATTTATGAAGGCTGTAAAGAACACTCAAATAGGTAGCAGAGAGTTTTCTAGGGACAAATCTATAAATTTAATGCCAACCCAGTAAAAATCCCAATAGGTTTTTAGTGAATGTGCTTTTAATTTTATTCACTTATAGAAATGTATATGTGGGTTATATAACCTAGCAATTTGATTTCTAAGAAAAATTCTTCTCATAATTTGCATTCCTATCAATAGCACCTATTTCCCCACATCCTCCTGAACCACATAATCATTAGACTTATAATAGGTCAAAGGTAGTATCTTATTTAATTTGCATTTCTTATGATGTGGGAGCCTAGAAATGGGCCCTAAAGATCCAGAACCTTGGGAAATTTAATATGTGATAATTTTACCACTTCAAATCAGTGGAGAAAAATATGGATGATTCAATAAATCCTAATCAGGATAGCAATTGGGGGGGGGGACTGACCTTAGTTTATTCTTTCTTTTTTTGTGGTACTGGAGATTGAACCCAGGGGCATTTTACCTCCGAGCTACACCCCCAGCCCTATTTTATTCTTTATTTTGAAACAGGGTCTCACTAAGTTGTGGAGGGCCTCACTAAGTTTCTGAGGCTGGCCGCAAACCTGCGATCCTCCTGTCTCAGCCTCCCAAGTACTGGGATTACAATTGTGCCCCACCACACCTGGCTAACTTATTCTTTATGTTAAAATAAACTCCATCTAAAATGTCAATAATTTCAATAAAAATGAATCAGTTTAAAAAAGTGATTCCAACCAGGAACAGTAGCACATGCATATCATTCTAGCTTCTTGGGAGGCTGAGGCAGGAAGATTGCAAGTTCAAGGCCAGCCTGGCAATTTAGAGATACCCTGTGTCAAAATAAAAAATTTTAAAAAGGGCTGGGGATGTAGCTTCATGTAGAGCTTCTTGCCTAGCATGCAGGAGGCCCTGGATTCAATTCCTAGCACTTTCAAAGGAAAAAAAAAAAGAGTCCATAAAAGTTTTGGGAAAACAGGAATGCATTTGCAGAATAGTAGAGCAAAGAGTGTAGCTCAGTGTTACCTAGCAAGAGAGAAGCTCTGGGTTCAATCTTCAGCACATAAAAAAATAGTATTTATAATAAGTAAAAAATTACTAAGAGCTTTTTAGGATTACATGAAGTCCAAAGTTTTAAATAAAAAAATGTGTTTGACTAAATAGCTTTGTTGCAACTACACCATAAAGTGGAAAGAAAATATCAGTCTATGATACTGCATTTTATATAATACTTAAATGGCACATTTATTTATAGAAAGCTGTTAGAACAAACTAACAAAATTAACAACTCATTCACAATAATGAGAAGATCCAAACAAGATATAATTTTTGTTCTAATCTTAAGAGTTCTCAGTCTGTTTTCATTACCCCAATTTAATATTTTTATCTTTTTGAAGTTGAAGTTTTTACCTTCAAAATAAAAATGACTATACATTAGATTTTTTTAACAGATGACAGGTGGTTTTAAGGTCTAATTCTATGAACACTATTCCAAATACACTTAAAACCAGAAACATATTTTGACTTTAGGCATTTGTGTCTATGTTTTTCTCAACCCAATTACAATTCAGAGAAAGAGACTGGCTCATAGATAGGGACAAAAGTCAGGAAGAATTATTAGTAAGGTTCTAATCCACTGGTCATCCATTCCCAGAACAAAGTTTCCATGGTCACTTCATTTATTAGTTTGCTAGTGTGATTGTTTTAATCAACAGATTCCAATTCTTGGAAAATTTGAGGATTTCCTATCAATACCAGATGTTACCAGTATTGCTGACTTAAGAAAGGTTAGAAACAATAGACCGGAAGGACTGCTTCTACAAAAGGCCCTGTTTTAAACCAGCCTTTTGTTGTTATTGTTGTTTTAGTTAAACAGAAGTGAACCCTTTTGATCTGACCATAAAAGGTTACTGGATTGTTGTCTTGGTCATGTACATAGGAAAATAGGACAGGCACATTAAAATCTTTCCTGTCCGGCTAGGGGTATAGCTCAGTGGTCAAGGCCCTGGGTTTGATCCTCAGCACTACAAAAAAAAAAAAATACCTTTCCTACATATATTATCTTCATCTCTGGGTTCACTGACATTTTTTTTACTTGATAGTGAATACTGATTGAGTGCCAACTGAATGCCAGGTGCTGGGAATATAGCAGTGAATAAAGTAGTCACTCAGTTTATATTTTATGTGAAGGAGACAATCAATAAATAACCAGTTACACAGTTGGCCATGTGGTGATAAGTTCTCTGAAGAAAAATACACTTAGGAGGAAAAAGGGAGGGAGTGGGCTCTTATTGTTCTATATAGGAAGGTCAAAGAAGGCCTTGCTGATAAGGGGACATTTGAACAGAGACTTAAAAGGAGTGAAGGAATGAATCATGTGGCTATATCAGGAAATTAACTTTTAACTGATCAACATCTTTATTTTCCTTATGTCTACAAAGTAAAAACCTTTTATTGGTAAATTTGATATGATATAATATAGCTGATCAATATCTTTCAAAGGCCTTCATCAATCTATATTTCCAGCCTCATCCCCCATAAATTCACTTACCAGATTCATGTTCCCAAGATTGTCATGACAATTGGAAATTTCTAGGTAGCATTTACAACTGATAAAATTCTGCATGTCTACTTCTGATTTTTGTTTTGCATGACACCTCATAAAGTAGGGACCTTTGCTTTGTTTTGTTTTTGGCTGTGTGACAGTATTCTTCAAACTAAATACTTAGAAGAGAATTGTCTTTCATTAAAAGGAGCCCCAGGTCAGTGGCTTCATTTCAAGTCAGATCCCACCCTGACTTCTATTCTTCCTGTTCAGTGATTAGATTTATGTCTTTTGCTCTTTGATGCTTTGGCTAGCACCTTGTTACCTTAAGAGTCTGAACTTTTGGTTTTTTTTTTTTTTGCGGTACTGGGGATTGAACCCAGTGGCATTCTACCTCCGAACTATACCCCCAGCTCTATTTTTTATTCTTTATTTTGAAACAGGGTCTCGCTAAGTTGCAGAGGGCCTCACTAAGTAGCTGAGGCTGGCCACAAACCCGGATCCTCCTGTCTCAGCCTCCCAAGTACTGGGATTACAAGCGTGCACCACCATGCCTGGCTAAGAGTCTGAACTTTTTTCTCCTGAGTTCAATTTCCCTGATACCAGAGACCTCTACAACCTATATCACTGTTTTCTGCTCTACCTATGCTTGGATGAGCATCCAGGATTGTAAATATACTAATGTCCAGCTTGTCTTTTCTTCATGATAACATGGTGTTTTAATTTTGGATCTACCTTCAGATTCTGTGTCTGTCCTACAAAGAGACAACACTTGGCCTTGTCTCATAGTTCTGACACATGACCATTATTCAACTCTACTGGGCTACCTGGAATTGTGACTTTTCCTTTCTCTGACCCATTCCACTAATTTCTAAGCACATATGACAGCATTCCATAAGACCCCCCAGAAATAAGTTAAAAACTTTTAATCTAGAAAAGATATTATTATTATTATTAAGGCTCTTAAGAAGCAGTAATAGGGGAAATTAATAAAATTAGAAGGAAAAAAGATTACTACTCTAATAAATCAGCTGTTTATAATTTTCCAGGTTTAATTTTAGTCTTTGCTATTCTTTACATAGTGAAATCAGAAAATAATACATTAAAATTCAGAAGGGAAGAAAACACTGCTTTATATGTGCTCTTGGGTAAGAACACTTTCTACTGTATGTTTTAAACTGTGTCTTACCATAAAGACAAGGCACTTTCTCAAAGTAATTTTAACCACTGTTCATTCTATACAATATGAGAATATACAGTATGAGAAGTAAATGAGTTAATTTTTGACTTGAACATACATGTGAACTACTAAAGCCCCAGAACTCTTTATACCATATGTGGAATGTAACTCATTAGGAATATATTCTTAGAGCCTTTAATCTTTTTCAAAAAAATCCTGTGTGCTTTTCTGTTTATAAAAGTATATTTAGGTAAATTTAGAAAATAGGAATATATACTTTGATGTTTTGAAACATTTAAAATCTTTCAGATCTTCTGCTAACTGTAAAATTTTAAAACAATCTTTGGCCAGAAGCAGTAAAGGTCTTGTCTACGATGTATATTATCCAAAGGAGAGAGTTGGAATTCTTTTGCCTCACTTCGTAATGTAGAGAAGACTTTTTCAGAGACTCCTTTAGAGTACTCCTGGAGATGAATCTGGCAAAAAAATTTTGTTCAGAGAATTTCTGCCATTAAATAAACCTTAAGTACTAAGCCTATGCTACATAGGATAGATTGTATTTAAAATAAACCATTTAAAATTACTACTGAGAAACTCTGTCAAATCCTATGACAAGAGCATAATTCTTACTTGATAAAAACCCTTTCACTATTTTGTTTTACTGTTAAACAAAAATTCATTTTTCCCTTTAGTAGGTATGTACTGAATTATGAAACCACACCTTCTGTAAAATTTTTAGCTGGACTAGAAAAATGAGTAGTTTGGTTTATTTATATTTATTCTGTTTACCATCTTTGAATTAATTTCTTCTTGAGGGGCATATCTTACAACTTTAGTCTTTACTACCTCAATATTTATTTAAAAGTTACAAGAAAATGTGTTATTAAAATCTTTTTTTTTCATTTGGAACGTATTTTATTTTTTTATTTTTATTGGTGTATTGTAATCATACATCTTGATGAAGTTTAGGATGATAGAGGTATACATGCACACAGCACTCATTGAGCCCTCCCCAAGTTCCTGCCCTATTCCTTCCCTCTCCCCTCCTTCCCGTGCTCATCACAGTGACTGACTTTGATAAGTTTGGGTATGTACATTATTTCTATTAAGGTGTTTCCCTCTTCTACCCTCCCTCAGTTAGGTCGCCTTCTTCATTCATGTAAGGTTTCTCTTGATACCTGATAGTGATAATAAAAGACTATGTTACTAGCTTTAAAAAAATCTTGATAATTAGAAGAAATAGTCTCTTCAACAATAATGGCTTTGCATTTTATTATATTATAAATTGAAACATTGGAGATTTGAAATTCTACATTAGTGAATCTGTTTTGGGATTCAGTCTTGATAATAAAAAAGGAGACTTTTTTTAAACATGCATACTATTTCACTATTGTTCTGCCATCAGTATCTGCAAATAGCATTAGTCATTGTGCTTTGGGTAATTTTAGCCCACAAGCCAAGACTCCTGAAATTTCCTTCCCCATCAGGGGAGAAGTGGAACCAGCAGAAGGGACCCAGCCACAACAAACAGACTGGCGGGGAGTCTCTTTGACCCCATAGCCCCAAGACTCCTCTTTCTAGATCAGAGACACCAGAGCAGTAGAGGCACACCCTGGGGAGATTCCACCTACCCCAATCCCACTAAGAGACAACTGGCAGCCTGACCTGGGAAAAAGGTATAGGTTCATATATCTACCACCATTTATACTGAACAGTTCCATCACCACAAGGAATAGTATCCACCTCCTCCAGCTCCCCTTATCTCTTTCCCTAACCCCTGGCTACTATTCATTTGTCTTCCATTCCTCAAATTTTGATGTTTCAAAATCCTTATATAAATACAATCAAACAAGGTTATCTTTTCAGAGTTAACTTTTTCTCACTCAGCATAATTCTGTGGAGATCCATTCAAGGTATTGTAAGTGTCAAGAGTTCATACCTTTTGATTGTTGACCATTATTTCATAGTATGAATATATGCAGTTTCTTTAACCATACATGTGTTGAAGAATATCTGGAGTAATTCCATTTTGGGGCTATCACAAAGCTTCTATGAACATTTGTGTATACAGGTTTTATATAATCATGAATTTTCATTTCTCGAGGATAAATACCCAAAGAGCACAATTGTAGGGTCGTATGGTTATGATTATTGTATGTTTTGTTTTAAGAATGACTACAATATTTTCCAGGGTGGTTGAGCCATTTAAAATTCCCACTAATAATATATGAGTAGTCCAGTTTCTCTGCATATTTGGCATCATTTGGTTTTGTCACTTTTTAAAATTTTAGTCATTTATTCTGATAGTATAAGGATATCTCATTGAGGTTATAATTCACATTTCCCATCAGGATGATGGCTAATGATATTGAACATCTTTTACTTCTGTTTATTCGTGATCTGTATGTCCTCTCTAGTGAAATTCTCTTCACGTCTTACTCTTGTTCTAATTGGATTATTTCTTTTTTACTGGTTAGTTTTGAGAGTTCCTTACATATTCTAAATACTAGTGTTTTGTTGGATATATGGTTAGAAAATATTTTTTTCTGGTTTGTACCTTTTTTATCCTCTTTACATGGTCTTTCTCATAAAAAACGATTTTAATTTTGATGAACACCAGTTTATCAATTTTTCCTTTTATGGATCATATTTTTGGTGTCAAATCCAAGAACTCTTAGATTCCCACTACACTACCAGTCGAGTTGGTTTCTGTACAAGCTTTGAGATTTAGGTTACATTTCTTTTCTTTTTTGTGTATAGATGTTCAGTTGTCTCAGCACCATTTGTTATAAAGGCTGTCATTTGTCCATTGATTTGCTTTTGCACCTTCAACAAAAAGGAAGCAAAGAATAGGTGGGACAAATATATATCAGATTTAAACTGACCATATCAATAACTGCATTAAATGGAAATTATCTAAGCAGTCCAATTAAAAGAGATTATCAGTCAGGCATGGTGGCACAATCTGTAATCCCAGTATTTGGGAGGCTGAGTGAAACAGGAGGATTGCAGTTTTGAGGCCAGCCTCAGCAACATAGTGAGGCCCTCAGCAATTTAACGAGACCCTGTTTCAAAATTAAAAAAAAAATACGGCTGGAAATGTAGCTCAGAGGTAGAATGCCCCTGGGTTCAATCCCCAGTTCCATACACACACACACACACACACACACACAAATTAGAAGCCTAGATGAAACCAGGCGTGGTGGTGCACACTTGTAATCCCAGTACTTTGGGAGGCGGAGACCGGAGGATCCAGGTTCGCGGCCAGCATCAGCTACTTAGTGAGGCCCTCCGCAACTTCGTGAGACCCGGTTTCAAAATAAAGGATAAAAAATAGGGCCGGGGGTGTAGCGCAGAGGTAGAATGCCCCTGGGTTCAATCACCATACTGCAAAAAAAAGAAAACAATTCCATTCACAATAACCTCAAAAAAGATAAAATACCTAGGAATAAATTTAACCAAGGAGATGAAAGACTTCTATAATGAAAATTACAAATCACCATAAAGAAAGAAATCGAAGATGATTTTAAAAGATGGAAAGACCTCCCATGCTCTTGGAGAGGCAGAATAAATATAGTCAAAATGGCCATACTTCCAAAAGCTATCGACATATTCAATGCAATCCCTATCAAAATACCATTGTCATTTTTCAAAGACCTAGAGAAATCAGTTATAAAATTCATATGGAAAAACAAAACACCCAGCATGGCCAAAGCAATTCTCAGTAATAAGAGCCATGCTGGAGGCATCACAATACCTGACTTCAAACTGTACTACAAAGAGATAGTAATAAAAACAGCATAGTATTGGCACAAAAACAGATACATAGACCAATGGAACAGAATAGAAGAATCAGAAACAAAGCCCCATATCTGTAGCCAGTTAATCTTTGATAAAGGGGCCAAAGACATATACTGGAGAAAGGACAGCCTTTTCAACAAACGCTGTTGGGAGAACTGGCTATTCATATGTAGAAAAATGGAACTTAACCCTAACCTCTCACTCTGCACAAAAGTCAACTCTAAGCCCAGTGTGATGGCGCACTCTTGTAATCCCAGTACTTGGGAGGCAGAGACCAGAGGATCGCAGGTTCGCGGTCAGCCTCAGCTACTTAGTGAGGCCCTCTGCAACTTAGTGAGACCCTGTTTCAAAATAAAGAATAAAAATTAGGGCTGGGGGTATAGCTCAGAGGTAGAATGCCCCTGGGTTCAATCCCCAGTACCGCAAAAAAAAGAGCTTAAAAAGCTTAACACTAAAAAAAAATACAATTAAAAATGGGCAACTGAACTAAATAGACACTTTTCAAAAGAAGAAATAAAAATGGTTACCAAATATATGAAAAAATTTTCATCATCTTTAGCAATCAGGGAAATACAAATCAAAACTAGTTAGGCTGGCAATCATCAAGAACACAAAATATAATAAATGCTGGTGAGGATGTGGGGAAATAGGAACCCTATTGGGAATGGAACTACCATGTGACCCAGCAAGAGTGCTCCTCAGCATCTTCCAAAGGAAATGAAATCAGAATATTATAATCATACATGAATATCCATGTTCATAGCAGCACAATTTATAATAGCCAGATTATGGAACCAACCTAGATGTCCATCAACAGATGAATGGATCAGAAAACTGGTATATACACAATGGAATTTTACTCAGCCATAAAGAAGAACAAAATTAGACCATTTGCAAGAAAATGGACAGAACTCGAGAATATTATACTAAATGAGTACCAAAGAACAAAAATAGATGTATGTTCTCTTTATGTGTGGAAGCTCAAGAGATATTTGGCAATAAGGGCAACATCAGATAGGTGAGCAGAGACTCCAGGGGAATGGCTGAGGGTGTTTAGGGAAGGGGGGAGGGACAAAATCATAAATAATGCAGTAGTAGAAATAATGCTATGAACAGACACAAAATTGCCAATTCCAATCTCAAAGACTTGGGGGGTGAGGGTTAGGGGGGGACCCGGTGGGATGGGCAACAAGAGTTGTGTGCATGTATTTTTCTAATATTCTGTGCCCCATTATGATGTAAAATTACAGTGCACCCAATAAAAAAAAGTTAAGACCTGCCAAAAATTTTCTATGTTCTCTTCTAGTTTCCTTTTACAAAGCAAAACAATCTTAGAATTTGGCTTAGGATAGTACAAAAACATTTCCTGTAATGTAAGTCCAATAATATTCGTTAAAATACCCAGAAAACAATAGCAATTCCTGCTCTCCACTTCCCCTATTGTTAATTTTTCTACTGGCACTGGAGACTTTGTACTTACTTGGATAATCAGAATCTCTTTTAGGAGCACGTGACTTGATATCCTTGACAGCCTTTACTCTCTCGAGAGGTTCATGCTTGCTTTAGAAATGTATGGTAATTATGAAAGGTTATTTAAAATATACTTCTAGCTTTTACTTTTTCTGTCAGTATTATTTATTTGGTGGTATTTAAACTAATCTTACAGTGAGAGTCTGGTTTCCTTCACAAAGATAAATAGCAAAACAGAGTGAAGTGTTGTACAGAGAACAATTTTGCTGACAGTTAATTCGAGTAGATAAGTAATGACAGGAGGCAGCTTGCCTACGTCCAGGAGAAAAGTGCTGCCTGAGTCTTGGATGGAAACAGTGCTACAGAAAGAAATATATATATTTGCTTTCAAAAGCTAATATTACATTAAATCTTTTATTTAAAAGTTTTTAAAAAATCAATTGTTGTATTAGTGATCAATTGCTGTATTAGTTATCTATTAGCAACTTAAAAAATGTTTATTATCTTACCCAATTTCTGAAGGTCAGAAATCTAGGACTGACTTAGCTATGGTTTGAGCTTAGATTTTCTCATGAGAGATCTTTAAGTTATCAACCACCTCTGCAGTCAGTTTGAGGCTTTACTGGGGTTGGAGAATTGACTTGCAGACTCAATTAATGCTGCTGTTGGCAGGCATCCATTCTTCACCCACTGATGGCCAGAGACTTCATTGCTTTGCCATGTGGGCCTCCTCATAGGACTACTTATTACATGGCAGCTGCTCCTCTCCCCTCAGAGTAAGAGATCCTAGAAAGAAAAAGCATCTAAGATGAAAGCTATAGGTTTTTTAAATAAGTTAATTTTAGAAGCAACATGCCGTCACTTTTGCTATATGCTTTAGAGATTAACCCTGGTACAGTTTAGGAGTGGTCTACACAAGAGTGTAAATAACCAGTGTCAGGGATTTGGGAGTGATCCTGGAGGCTGGCTGCTATAGTTGTCATTTAGTATCAATTAGAAAGCAATTATATCATCAGTTTTCTTGATTGTGCTTTGTTGTATTTAATTTAACCCACAATTATAGCTATGTCATATGTTAACATTCTAGAAATATTTACTGAGAGTATTCATTATATGTTAGGCACTAGATTTTATTTTAAGGACTCTCTAAAAGTCCTGTCTGGACCCTTCAATGAGTTTATCTCTTGCTGATTCCTTGCTATGCAGTCCATGTTTTAGCTTTAAGGGACTAATAATTTGTCTGAAGGGCTTATGTGCCAGATGCTACTCTAAGCATTTTACATTTATCATCTCATTTAATTGTCAAAACAATCCTGCTGTGGTTTAACATGGCTTTTCCTCAAGCATTCATGTGTTGGAAGTGTTGTTCTTAGTATGGAGATGTTCAAACTTCGTTTCTTTTTTTGCAGTGCTGGTGACTGAATTCAGGACCCCACCCATGCTAGACACTTGCTGTAGCATTGAGCCCTCCTCTAGTCTGGTGATGTTAAGATGTGGTAGAGCCCAGTGAGAGGCCACTAGGGCATGATCCTTTGAAGGAGTTGATATGGTTCTTATGAGACCTTGGTTAGTTCTTCCTAGAGGGTTATAGAGCGTGAGCCTGGCCCCTCCTGGAGCTCTGCTTCCTGCCTGCATGTGTTCTCTCCCTGTCTCGTGTGATACTGTCTGCCATGATGTGATACAGCCAGGGGGGCCCTCGTCAGAGCCAGCACCATGGTGTTTAGACTTTGGGCCTCCAAAACTGTAAGCTAAATGAACATTTTTTCTTGATAAGTTATCCAGCTTCAGATATTTCATTCTAGTAATGGAAAATGGATTAATAGAATGGATTAATAGTCCTATGAAGAAGTATTATTTTCCTTTTTTTATAAATGAAATACATGATGCTTCTCTAGAGCTTTGATTTTCATTCTCTTGCTTCTGAGCCCTCCATTCCTCTGCTTTTTACTTTAAATAGCTTCTGCTCCTCCTTTAGGACTCACTTCAGGCATAACTTCTTCCAAAAAGTTTTCCCTAATATACCCAATTTGGGTTAGGTATTCCTCTCTTGATTTCCATGCTATCCTGTACATCTTTTTATTATGGTACTAACCACTTTGTATTGCTATTTTTTATTTACCCGCCTGTATTGGTCAGGGTTCACAAGACTAACAGAATTCACACAATGAGTATATGGAAAAAGGGGTTTATCAGATCAGCTTACAATGTAGTCCCGAGTTCCGACTGCACGTGGAGAGTCAGAGGAACCAGTAGCTGGTTGAGCGGTCTAAGAGCTCTTCGGAGAAACGATGGTGAAGTTTCAGTTCGAAGGGCTGGAGGCCGATGATCCCAGATGAGAGCAGAAGATCAAGAAGCTCTTTAGAGAAATGGTAAAGTTGGAGGCCGACAATCTCAGACGAGAGCAGATGCGTTTTCTTCGGAAAGAGTCGCGCATCCCTCTACGCGGCTTTCTCCTTCTTTTATCTAAGTCCTGCACCTATCAGAACCCTGCTGCCTACATTTAGGGCAGGACTTTCTGTTTAATCTGCTGTTACACACCCAAAGTCACATGATCTTGGGTGTGTCATGATCCGGTCAAGTTGACAAATTATATTAACTATCACATCGCCTGTTTTATTCACTAGACTATAAACTATAACATAAGAGTTCAAAACAAGGACTCTGGAATCAAATAGGTTGGGGCCAAATCCTGGATCTACCCCTTACTGGGTCTGGGTAGTTTATCCTTAGCCTACTTTTCTTCTCTTATAAAATGTAATTAAAAGAAATAGTACCTTCTCCTAGAGTTTGTTGTGGAAATGAATTAATGTAACAGACATTTGGTACTATATCTAGCATTTAATGTTCTCTGTAAACTCTTCAAGGACAGAACTATTGACTGCTTATTATGTGCCAGTGTCAATCAGCTTTCCAATGCTGTGACAAAATACCTAAAAAAATCAACCTAAAAGGAGGAAAGGTTTATTTTGACTCATGGTTTCAGAAGTTTCAGTCCATTGTCAGTTGGCTTCATTATTTTTGGGCCTGTGATGAGGCAGAACATCATGGTGGGGAGCACATTGCAGTGAAGCTACTCACCTCATGGTGGCGGGAAGCTAGGAGAGAGAAGAAGGGGCCAAAATCACAGTATCCCCTTCAAAGGCACACTCCCAATGACCTAACTTCCTTCCACTAGGGCGCACTTCATAAAGATTCTACCACCTCCCAATAATTCCACAGGCTAGTAACCAAGCCTTTAACACACGGGCCTTTAGGAACATTCCAGATCCAAACTCTAAACAGTCCCCAGACCTTTTGTGCAGGTTATTTCATTTAATTACTATAACAACCTATGTGGTAGGTACTCCCATGAATGTGTTATTCCTCTTAGCATTTCTACATGAATGGATGAATGAAAAAATGATAGATGAAATTGTGAGGGGTAGAGATAATTTTAGGGGTAGACAACAACATGGAAACATGATTAAAAGCATGAGAAAGGCAGAGAAAGAATAAAAGAGAAAAGGGCAAAGGAACATGACTTACATCCTAGCTCAGTAGCCAAAAGCACAAGTTCTAGAAACAGATACGCTCAGGTATGAATCCCCTCTGCTCTACCATTTGCGAGCCATATAACCAGGCAAATTTCTTAACTTCTATGCCTGATTCTTTATCTGTAAAATGTGGATAGTA